>JAODUH010000019.1:47031-54531 GCA_027564835.1 Typhlichthys subterraneus | reverse complement strand
AGAATGAATTAATAAATGAATGAATGAATTCATTAATCATTGATATAGAAACATTGCTCTTTGAATGATACGACTGCCAGGTCCACATCACTTAGCTGAGATGTCTCACCTCGCAGACAGGCCACAAAGGCTGTGTTTGAACGAGAAATAACCTTTACTGATGACTGATTCCAATCAAACGTGTCATTTCACAGTGCTTCTCTGACACACGTCACAGAGACAGCACCATAATGGGCATTTGCATTGCTATGTGTTTAAGTGTCTAGGCCTATGCTAGATTTTGTGCTACTGATACGCCGCTTATGTCTTGAGAGGACAGAGGAGGGAGTGTTGATCTTGTTTTTATGTGTATGATTCATGAAGGTAGACGTGCATACACACACACACACGCACACACGCACACACGCACACACGCACACACACACAGGGACACACACCCTCCTAAGATGCAGACAGGAGTCACAGGGCAGCTCTGTGTTGCCGGATGCAGACTAAACAGTAAACAGACGCCTCAGTGGGAGAGAGACGCAGTTGGCTAAGTAATCCCCTTCAACATAGTCCAAGAAAAAAGTTATAAAAGTAGTATAATAAAGTAGGCTATACACTTCTGATCTATACTGTGTCTTCAACCCTTGGATTTCAGAACTACAGTATGCTATATATGAACATGGAAACAGTGAAACTAAATATATGGTATACGCTCAATGTATTATTGCCAAGCGGTTTTACTCTTTACATGAATAAAGTGTGTGTCATGTATGAATGTGTGAATGTCTGTAAGCGATGCTTTTGTCTGAATGGTCTGTGTGGTGTGTGGTTTATAAAAGAAGGCTTTGGCTCTGGTCTCTGGCTCAGCGCCAGGAACCTCAAATATCTCTCTTTTGGTTGTTGGCGTGTATCCTTATTGCTGATCCTCAAAAGTGATGGCGGATGATTGCTGCTGCTTTGGTGCTCTATTGTGACTGTTTATTTCTTTATTTCTTTATTTTTGTCTCCAGAGTGGGTTTAGAGGCTCTTGTGTGATCCAACAGTATCGAGAGTCTATTTACCCACGCTTTAAAATAGGCCTAGGCTACTGTCTACAGATAGGCCTGTAACTACATGGCCACAAAAGAGATAGCAGTTTAATGTACATGCTTCATGTCAGTTCCCTCTTTCTCACTGATGAGTTTGTCTCCAATAAGTAGCAGGGCACATAAACAAAGCTCTCACAGACGCTCACTCACAGACAGACAGGCGGGCACACAGACACAGTAGAAACAGAGATTAAAGTTAGCTAGTCCCATGCTCTCTAATCAGAAGCAGGCGTGGATAAGTTATAGCCAAGGGATTCTACATGCCAGCTACACGCTAGCTAGGTGATACCATGTAGGCTATTGTTAATAGCAAGGTTAAATGTTATAAAGGTTGGTACTGTTTCTTTTTGCATCTGTGGGCGGATATATGAAAAGTAGTAAAGGTGTGAGCATATAGGTGTTTGTGTGTTTGTTTGTGTGTGCGTGTGCATGTGTGTGTGTGTGTGTGTGTGTGCGTGTGTGTGTGTGTGTGTGTGTGTGTGTCACAAATGATTGTGCCACAGACTAGAAGTAACAGTTGATTTAGGCACTGCTGATTTGCTAGGTTACCGTTTCCACGGAGTATAAAGGTTGAGAAGACAGGAGTGTGAGCCACTCCTGACAGCCGTCACACAACACAGTCAATACCTCAGCTATTCTGGAACCTTCACACTGACACGCCTAGCTGTAATTGTATGTGGGCTAACCGTCAGCCCATGATTTAAATAACACTTTGACATTCAAAGCAGAACTCATTTCCATATTGAGAGGGAGAAAGAAGGAACTTTTTGATAACTAAGCCTAGTGTCAACACAGAGAAAGAAAAGCAACATTTCTTAGCGAGAGACCCACAGGCTTATCCTGCCAGTAGGACAGGGTTCTCTGTGCGAGGGTGGCAGATACACCCCTCCCCCTTTCCCAAGCCTCCCTGTAATGAAAAGTGTTATGAATGTATGTGTCTTAATTCTCTGCTACATGTCTGTGGGTGGCAACATTAGGGTGGGCTGTGGAGGCCACTTAAATAGAAAACCGTGTCCAGTTTAACCAAGCCGCTCTCTAAGCCGATTTTTTAAGGTCACGTTGGCACCAATAGGGGATTAGTTTGGTTCAGACCAATGTATGATTGGGATCTTTCTCTCTGCCATTGGCTCCCTGTGTCCTGGTAGAATGTAGCCAAAGTCGTGCGATTTGTACTTGGGGAGTAGAAAGGCTCTCCCCTCCCATGGTGGACAAAGACACACATTAGCTCAGTTTTGCTGTTTTATTCTCCTCCAGCATTAAGGCTTCTAGTCCAAAGGATCAAAGCTATGAGGACATGACCAGAAACAGTCCCCCCCCTCCGACCCCAACACAAACACACTCACACACACACACACACACACACACATGCACACACACGCACGCACGCACGCACACCAGTTGCTCAGTTTTACTGTTGTTTTTATACCAGTGCCCGTAGTAAATATTTTGAAGCTGTGTTAACTTTATTAGACTGCATGTGTGTTTGTGTGCGTGCTCGTGCGCGTGCGCGTGCGTGTGCACATGTGTGTAGCCCAGAACAGGTGGTTGCAGCACATCTGTGTGTATTTATAAATTCCTCTAAACAATTTCTGTGCTTGTGAATAGAAATTAAGAAAGGCAAATTTACTGTGTGTCTGCAGCTATACAGTCTATGATCTTACTGTAACAGCACATGAAAGCACTTTCTCTACATAATCAGTTAAAGCGTGTAGGCCTATATGGTGTGATAACTGCTGCAGTAGGAAATAGCTAAATCATTTGCTATTTAGTATATCTCTTGGTAGCTGCACATATTATTATGCGTTCTCAGAGGATCAACAGGGCCTACCATAATTGATGGTAAAGCTGCTGGTTTTGTCAACAGTGCTGTAATCTGCACCGTTCTCTTACAAACATATCATTACCAATTAGAAATATGTCAGTTAGCACATTGCGTTTTTCACTGCACACAAACAAATTGGAATGTTCTGTATCTCACTACAAACATCAACCAGGTGAATATTTGACAGCATGAATATTTAAATAAAAATGTCATTAATTTTAGAGAAGATAGTTTAAAACTTTATCGTATATTGTGTATGCATATTGTATTTGATTATTGTTTGATTATTATAATTGTATCTTATAAACAAAACGTCAACATTATAGCTTAATCTGCAATCTAAATCACTGTGAGCAATTTCCCCAGCAATCTTAAGGACATTCTGAAGTGAACAAGGTTCTGAGCTACTATAGAAAGAGTGTACTCCTCCCTTCTATTTAAAAGCTATTGAGTTTCTGCAGCTGGAAGTGTTTGTCCACCTATACTACACTGCTAAAGGTCAGTTCAATTAGAGCCACGGGTCAAGGGTTGTAACCCTGGCATGGAATAGATTCAGTGGACACACATCTCACCATCTAAAGCAGCCACTTGTAATTTTAACATATTAATAGGAGAGCTAATGCCAAAATGGCAATAGAAGTGGAAGAACTCACATTCTGGTTGTGACATCAGTCGTGAAGCAGTTTATATGCCTTATTTCTGAAATGGCTGTAACTGCAAATCTTTTCCAATCAGAGCAAACCCATTTGGACAGACCCCATGACCTTATGTTCAGGGTTAAGTGTGTTATTGGCTTGATGCCACAATGCTACGTACTGTGACATTTCAATAGCACATATAACCTGTTCAAGGTGGTACTACCAAGAAGATATGCCCAGCTTGGATTCAGAAAGAGAGTGAGAGTGAGAGAGAGAAAGAGAGAGAGGGGGGGGGTGGGCAGGTTACAAAGTGTTTCAACTTTAGATGCCATCATGGTGTAGCCACGGAAACCCTAATAATACACAAGCTAATTGGATATATAATCCTAAATGCCAAATTCTATATCAATCTGACTGTTACAATGAATGTTATTATAGTCAAAGGCAAACAACAGTTGTAAAACAATAACTGAACCAATTGATTGATTTAGTCTTTCCCATGCATCAACCTGAACTTCTTCATGTAATTTCTTCTGTCAGTGCCACATGCCAGGCTCAAACTTCCTTTCCCTCTACATACTGTACCTGCTCCCACTATTACAACTTTTGAATCGCAATAAAGCCCAGTTTCTTCGCCATAGCTTTTGGCGTAGCTGTGTAATACTGTATGTTTACTGTTCTTTAAAAAAGGATGACGTGATATTTGTTTTAAAATGTTACAATTATAAAAGAGTTACAACAACATTTTTAAGTTTTCATGATTCTTAATCACAGTGTGACACTTTAATTCTTCATCTTCTATGACACTTTCGTTCTTCTTCTTCCTGTTAGAAACAATATCAATATATAAATACATGAAATGCATAATGACATCATCATTATTATGATTGTTGCTATTAGCATATATGTGTGTGGAATAAAGATATTGACTGTGCACCTGTGGGTCAGCGGTGCCATGCCGACCCTACAAACAGACAGGGTGAGCAGATGGAGGATGGAGGCGGGCACAATGTTCCCTTCCTAGGCTCTGCAAGCCACTTCAGTTCTCACTTGAGTGGCTCTCTTTGGGCCTTGGCCCCCACACAGCCCCCACCTACCTGCTTCAGATTGAAATTCCTCCACAAGGGCCCCCCCCCTCCCCTTTTCTCAACACACACCACGGGGCATTGAAAACGCATTAGCACCAAATCAATGGAAACACTGAAAAAAGCAAAGTAAAATCTCCTTAGCAACATAATCGATCTGGCCTGATAAGGAGCGACAGGAAAAGAAGGGCATGAGATGGAGCAGCGGTACTTTTATTAATATACCTTTATTTTACCAGGAAAGTCCCATTGAGATAAAATATATTTTACAAGGGAGATCTGGCCCAGAGGGCAGCTCAGTTAAAAAGACATTACAAAGAATATTTACACATACACACCTACACACATGCGGTACATATACACACACTGTCATACATATACATAAACACACATACACAGTATATACAGTATATACACCATATACACACATATATATATGCAGTAGCATACAATAACCATAAGATAGTAAAGCAACACATACCAACAGAATGACGGCGATATACAAATAACCAAATGGCATTTAAGGTTAACACTAATCTAAACTATTAAAAGTGCATTTAACAGATACAATTTCAGATATCTTCATACAGTATCGCTAATGGAGGGAAGAGCAGTTGGACACAAAACACATTGTTCCTATTTGATGGGAGGTTAAATCCTCCCTAAATTACTTATGTAGAAACAAGTGGGACATTTGTACAGGCTCCTAGCTCAGACCATATTTATATTTTTTAATATTTCATTTGAAATATCAGCATTTACATGCAGGACCAAAATGTACTTATTCTGAAACATAGTGCATTACCAAAGCAGACCACATTACAAAAATAAGTACATTTGCAATTTGTAAATGTATTTTCATTTTATTGTCAAAAACAATACAAGTCTATCCACTAGGATATATGTTACTTAAATGCCTATGTCTCTATGATCTAGCTTTAGAGAGAACACTCACTGGTCTTGAGCTCATGCTCTTTGTCTATACCTGAACAATGCACACGTCCCGAGTGATATAGACTGTCCACATACCAGAAGACGTTTCAATTAGTTTCTTTTATTTAAAGCCCTCTTTGTTGAAACACAACAAATATATCATAAAAGGTGATCGATTAAAGCTAACGCAGGCATAGTTTGAATATAAACCAATCCTATATGAATTTGCCATATTATATCATAGCATATTAGCTCTGAATCTGATCCGGAAAGTTGCACAGTATAAGCAAAGCTTCTGTTATATTGTATAGGCCTCAAACTTTGTATTTTTATATAGTTTTGTATACTTTTATATATTTTGGAAAGTAATATAATGATAATGATTCTGCATGATGCACTGATGTGTGTATATTTAAAAGTAATTAGCATGGCAACGGAACTCTGGCCACCAGCAGCCCTGTATATTGACCTCTGACCTTCACTACATGATCAGCCTATTGAGAGGTGGGCTGGCTTTAATTAGGAGGTCATTAAGAGCCAACCTCATACACCATGGGACCACATAAAGCCGACACACATGCTCCCACCTGCGATCAGATGTGTAAGCTCCAGTACTAACGACACAGCTGATGCAACGGGGCTGGAAAAACATAGCGTGGTTCAAATGTGTTTGAATTCACAAGAATGAAAATAGAGTTTATTTTCATTTATAATTGAGTTTCTAATACAATAATCCACATAGAGTAACACATTGGACTGTAAAGACTGTAGCAACAGTTAGAAGATGGATACATAAAGTTCACAAACACGCACAAACTAGCTTTTTTCTTTTTTTTTGACTACTGTGAGAAAGAGTTACAAGAGATGCGTCACCCACAGAAGAGTGAAAGAGAGGTGAAGGAACAACAAAGTCAGATAGAGTATGGTGGGGTGGGGGGTGGATGACATGAGAGGGACAGAGAAAAAGTGATTGCAGGGCCCTTTTTTTATTCAACTCCGTGATTTCACACTTGCACAAAGCTCTTTGGGGACGTTTCATCCTTTTCACGTTGTTCCATGTTGTTCTGACGCAGCTCACAGTCTCCTATGGGAGAAGGCGCACTGCCCGGAGTGGAGGCAGACCCATTCACCGCTTTATAAATCACCTCAGCAGGCGCGGACCGTAGCCAATCGACCAATTACAGCCCCCCCCCCCCAAACCCCCACACAACCACCACGCCCCTCCTCCCGGCACACCGGGGCCGATATATAGAAGGCCCAGGGACAATGGGATCACAGGCCAGATAAACGACCCTTTAATGGAGTCGCCCACAAAACAGGCCCAAACCGCGCGCCCCACTTACGTATTCCATCACGCCGTTGCCCTCGCATTTCCTCTCAGCTCGGCCCGCCACGGCCAGGCACAGCTGGGGAGGAGGGGGAGAGGGGGAGAGAACGAGGGGCCGAGCGAGAGAAAGAGGGGAGAAAAATGACTCTGCGCTGTGACATTGCTAAACCGCACCACATCCCACCCCCCCTTCCCACACACACACACACACACACACACACCCATTCCAGCCCAAGGGCCCCTTTCAGACTTTTGGCCGAACAAAAGCATCTGTTGCCATACTGTGTCGCTCAGACCCCCCCTCACAAGCACACACTGGAGCGGGGCAGGCGGCGCTGCCAGCCGTATGCAGCTGAGGCTGCTCACCTTGTGGCTCGGCCCATTGTGCTCCCCTTCCAGGAGCGTCTCCATCCATCTTCATGTCTGCCGGGACAAATGAGATGGAGAGGGAGACACAGGGAGAGTAAGAGAGAGAGAGAGAGAGAGAGAGAGAGAGAGAGAGAGAGAGAGAGAGAGAGAGAGAGAGAGAGAGAGAAACTTTGTTTGAGCGGGGCACAGGACTGCAGCTGCAGAATGAATAGGAGGGATGAGGTGGGACAAAGTGTGTGTGTGTGTGTGT
>JAODUH010000019.1:28101-46931 GCA_027564835.1 Typhlichthys subterraneus | reverse complement strand
AGAGAGAGAGAGAGAAACTTTGTTTGAGCGGGGCACAGGACTGCAGCTGCAGAATGAAGAGGAGGGAGGAGGTGGGACAAAGTGTGTGTGTGTGTGTGTGTGCGTGTGTGCGTGTGCGTGCGTGTGTGTGTGTGTGTTGTGGAGGGGTTTGGGCTGGGCTGGAGTGGGGGGGTTGTTGCAGGGTGGTCCAACCCCTGCCCCTCCACCATCACGTTACATGATTTGGCTTCTCACTGGATTCAGTACACAGTATACAGTCCGCACACTCTTTCGCTAACCCAAATACACACACCGAGAGAGGAGGAGATGTGTTTAGACAAAGTTAGGGATGGGACGAGTTCAGTAGAGGAGGGACATCTTCACTGTAAACATACTATAAATCTATACAGCAAGATCTTGGAGAAAAACAGTTTTGAGCGGTATTTAAAGGCCTATATAAAAGTACTAACATGCTGTGTAACAGATGCTAACCCTCAATTCAACTCAAACGCATTAAAAAACTGTAGTTTAATTTATTTTAATTTAATTAAGTGAAAACAGAGCCGATATTGTGATTTAGAAGAATGGAAACAGCTAACCTGTATTCCTATATCTGCAGAAAGAACAAAATGTATTTATGTAATATAAATATTCTTTTCACATTCTATAAATATACATGACAAAAATTCATACAATGTGCAACACTCAAATAATCTATTAATTTCCACAAAAATGTTGCTATACATTACTTGTAACAAAAGGCATTAGTGATTAGCCAATAAAATGGGAGAGTTATGGCTCTGTGGTGAATGGGAACATAATGATGATGATGATGGTCACGACTGCAGGTGCAGTGAAGGGTGTCAACAAGTTCAAATCTCTTCATCGAGTCCCCTCTCTCCCCCAATGGTTTCTCCGTTAAGCAGGGGTAGTGGTCAAGTCTACAGTGGTCGTTACATTTCATGAGCAGGGTCAGACACATTCCCTATACTGTTTACACGTCTAGTCCGCCATGAATATAGGTATTAAATTATACTGTACCAGGCAGACTAATACAGGGGCATTCTTGTGAACACTTTATATATCTAGCCTCTTCCCTGAACAAACCACACTATGGATTTCACATAATTACATTTATTTCTGTTTACAACAATCTTACGTCAAAAGAGCATTGAAATCCTATGAAGACTTGTTTTTTTGTTTTTGTTTTTTTTACTCCACTGATTTGTGCGTTTTGCCCATTTATATGCAGATAAGGTCTTGGATGCTCCTAAAGTGTCATTCCTATTCATAGTTTAAGCGCACAAACATCTCTTAGTCATACTTAAAACAAATTTACTCTCTTGGGCATTGACAGCCTCCAGAATGAGACTTTTAAGTGTGTGTTTAGCATTCAGGTTAGGCCGCTCATTCTCCCTTGCCTCGGCCCAGAAATCTTTGTCTGGTCGCTCCTCTTCAAGCCTCGTAGGGTCAGGAGGGGTGGGGGGGCATCGATTTGATTCTAATCGGACCATGAAAAGAACATGATCTAACTACTTTCAGCCTGGAGTATATTTAGGCCCACACCTCTCTTTGCTTTGTCGCTCTCGCTCTCCCCCACTTTCTCCGACCACAATGAAGCTGGCCAATTTAAAAAGCTTTGAATGTCTCGTCAATGACTTCGTGAATGCTGGCGAGAGAGATTTGGAGAGGGAGAGAGAGGGATGGGGTGGGAGGGTGGATGGAATGGAGAAAAAAAAAGAAAAAAATGGGGAAAAGGGAAAAAGGGGTTATGGAGCAGACATAAAAATTCCAAGAGTTGTTTAAGCGTGGGTGGGATCATTTGCATGACAGCGCCATGTGAATAGGCCTGACCTCTTGGACCGCCCCAGCGCTAGGCCGAACTGCAACCTGACGTGCAGGCTGTGACCCAGCTCATTGACTCTGAATGGATATACTCTGTCAGCAGGGAAAGACCTTGGAGCTCTCAGCTGGCCAGGCATCTGCAGAACGCCTAGTTTATCTACATCGCTATCACCGACCGTCCTGACAGGATACTCACCCTTGTACACACACACACACACACACACACACACCACATACATGATGACCCATGAACAAGCATTGAGCTCGTAAGCTTGCCTTATCTCTCACATTCAGGCCTCTGCCCAGAATTACACTCACAATGGTTAACATCTTTCAGGTAAACATCTAACGCAAAAGTCATTTGGTCTGCCATTCACATACATCTCTCTCTCTCTCTCTCTCTCTCTCTCTCTCTCTCTCCCTCTCTCTCTCTCTCCCTCTCCCTCTCTCTCACACACTCACACTCACACTCACACACACGCGGGCGGGCACAAGCACGCACACAGGCACGCATGCACGCGCGTATACGCGACAGGTGCAGCAGATCTGTTGCACGTGCAGACACATCAACACGCTCCAGTTGATCGCTCTATGATTCACTGGAACAGGCAGGTGAGCGGACACAGAGCGGACGGGGGTCGGCAAGCAGGGAGGGGTGTCTGACGGGGGCTGGAGGCGGAGCACCGCAGCCTACATACAAATCGCAAGTGTGTGTTGCCCCCCCCCGATCCCTCCGCACCATACAAAGTTGTGATTATGCAAACACAAAAAGCTCAGACAGCGTACAAACACCGTCCATTATCCATTAATCTCGGATGATGCAGACATGAGCGCTTGGCCTTGACCTCCACTGTCTATGAGCGCATTCAACACTCACTAAAAGGATTGAGCCTGCTGCAGGCAGATCAGACAGGCTGGAATGAATGTTTGAAGTTATCTTGAGAAATACGACTTTTAGAAAAACCACAGAACAATTTGCTTAAGTATAAATAACACTATTTTCATATTATCCTTCTTATTGGACCAAAAAAAAATACAACATCAATTGAGTAGGTGAACAGGCTGGAAGTAACTAGATAGATAGATAGATAGATAGATAGATAGATAGATAGATAGATAGATAGATATATAGATAGATAGATAGATAGATAGATAGATACAAAGCAGATCCCTACAAACACAAAACAACCATCCACCCATCCTTCTCTTCCACTTCATCCCCAACTTGCTTTATTCCTTCCTTCCTAACGATCCTACAGGGGCAAGCCTGAGCTACTGTTACACTCCTAGGCTCATAAAGAGTCTGGGGTTGGATGCAACTGCCCACTAAACTGCAGCCAGTTCATGTGATGCACCGAACTATACCCAACACAATTAGCCTGTTGTAATAGGCTCTGGGGGGCTACAGGAAAAGCTTACCCTCCCAGCAGCCTAAATGAAATTGGCATTGGATGCAACAGTCATCATTATGTAAGATGCGATGGGGATTCTGATATGGCTTGTGCTAACTGATCATCAATATGATGAACAACAACAATAGCTTTCAACATGATGGAGGTTTGGGGGAGAAAATCTGATAGATAGACTACTTGATTTTCCAAACAAGTTCAGTAAGGTGTTAGAACAGGCCTGGATCCTGAACGATGATCCTTCAAAACGTCAGCGCATTTTCCTCTGAAGAGGGAGTCTGCAGGGTGCACAATAGCTGTAAAGGTTTTGAACACAATATCATTTAAGGTGCATTTGCCTAATTTTCGTTCTGCAAAGCAGTTGTTGCAAAAGGCCTGTTGCACTTGCTGACCTCATAATAGATGAACAGATTTACCAAGAAACATGTCTGCAGATATGCGGACTAGCTGTCTGAAAGACATTATGGAGAAGTTCATTATAGCCAGTTAACTATGGCAATAATGAACTTCTCCATAATGAAATACATGACATCTGCTCAGAAATCTGCACAGCAAAAAATAAAAAATAATAATATATATATTTGAATAGGTTAGTTTTTATTATTATTATTATTATTATTATTATTATTATTATTATTATTATTATTTTGTTTAGAAATAAACTTCTCAGATGTAGTTTTTGCTTATTTATCTGCCTACAAAAGACAGGTGTAACCTAGAAAGAAATGACTTGAAGGATTTATGTGATGTCATATTGGTTTTACTTCCCAGTGATTGGCAGGTACAAGGTGCTGGATTATGGTAATATGAGGATGAAGGAGTTGGTTGTTTGCTTCTCCAGTGTCTGATAAACTGGGGACAGAGAGATTTTAGTCAATGTCTATTCATCGCCTGCCTGGTGACAAAAGACACAGCCTGGCTACACATTCCAGCGCGCTTCCGCTCCAGCACACAAGCTCAATTCTAGGGATTTCCCCTTTCAAAGGGAGAAAATGGCTACAATATCACCTCCTTTAACATCGAGCGAAAGACCGGTCTGGGAACCGGGTAGAGGGACTCCTGTCACTCATGCTTTGAAACACTTCCTGATTCATGTTTCATGGGAAGTCAGGACCTCCTTTTCCTGGTCCGAGGAGGGGTGAGAACCTGTCAAATTTGGTTAAGGCTCTCTACAGGGGAGCTGATTGGATTCCATTTATAAACGTGGATGTATTTAGTGCAGGGCATATTTTTATAAACAAGAGACCATTGTCTATCTTCTAAGGTTTGCATAGATGCAGTAGTTCCAATGTTGAGATAGGCCACTGTACTGTACGTTATTGTTGCATACTGGCCTACATTGTATAGGCTAAACAATTCGTTATAATAGCCAGTGTCTTTTAAATAAACCTTTATGAACAATATGCTCTGACAAAATGATATGATAAAACAAGTTTTTTTTTAGTTTGTGCCAAGCACATAATTTGTGCTAACATTTTTATTTGTTTTATCGTATATTGCAATACGAGTATTCAGAAGTGATTATAAAAACAAAGGACACCTTTAAAAATATATTGTTTTTTTGTTTAGTTTATTTGCAACCATTCACCATTACCAGAGTTACATAAGCATATTCACGTCTTGACAAACATACCATAAAGGGAGAACTCGTTCATTTTTAACAATTACTGAGAATTGCGATAGAGAACAATCTGCACTGTGGAAAACACAAATGGAATAGGCCTATTAAAACTGGGATGCAATTTCTGAACAACTCAAGCAAAAAGAGATTGAAATAAGTGACGTTCTGTTTTCTGCGGATTATTTTGTCACTAGCAGCATTTGCTTAGTCTTTCGGAAATAAGCGAGAAGGCGGGGGAATCCGGCGGGACTCTATAGGCTTTAACACCTCTCGTGGAACTACTGGCGTTGTCTGCTTTTCTTATCGGTCGGTGTTTATCTCACTTAGCATATTAACTAATTATGCGCATGGACTATTTAATACGCATGTAGTACGTGTGTGTGTGTGTGTGTGTGTGTGTGCGTGTGTTTGTGTGTGTGTGTGTGGACTGGACATAGACACTCCTTGGCAGAGGGGCACGGGGCACACTTAAGTGTTGAGTGTCTGACCTGGGCAGCTCTGCTAGGGTGCGACTGCGCTCCTAATTAGAGGGAGTCTGGTGCAGGCTGCCTGTCTCTCTATAGTCCATCCACAGACCACTCAGCCTTTATTCAGCAGCCGGGGTTGTCACTTATATTTCTATAGGACTGAGGGTGAGTCTGAAATAGTGTTCTCTACTCACAGTTGCAGAAACTATTTTCTTCTTATCAACAATTTCCTTTAATCACTTGAAGAGCAAATGATTTTGGAGCAATACAGGATAAACAGCATTCCTAATGATTTTTGTTTTACTTTTACAGAAATGCCAAACATAATGTAATTGATCTTACCAGGCTATTTTAGGGGGCAAATAAACTTCTGGTGAGAGGCACTTAGTGGAGGCGCTTTTCTTTGTTTATCGCTGCTATGTTGTCATGCCTTTTTAAGATGCAATTATTTCAGGCTCATTTTTGCATAGAAATCTAATTATTCACTGAGATATAAATTAGATTCCACATTCACAGAGCCCATGAACCCCTGACTCCTGCAGGATGCCATTCACTCCTCAGCTCTTTCTCTCTGTTCTTTTCTCTGGAAACCAGGAGCGGGAGAGTGGCCATGCAGCTGCTATTCACATCAACGAGATAATTGTTATTGAAAAGTCATTGCGTGGCATTATGGCGTCCATGGGATCATTGTTCATTTTGAAAACTATACGGACGAGCAGAGTGTTTCCATTGAGTTTTGGTATTCACGATGTGTTGCCTGGTAACTAATAAAGGGGCAAATCATCCACTGTATTGGTCAGGATGGGCTACAGGCTGGCCCTGCGCAACAATGCAACGTTTGTAAAAAGGCGTTGAAACAAGTTAATGACGCTTGTTCAACAAAAAGTTAATGGACTTCTTCACGGTATAATATGGCATGGGATGCGGTGTGAATGAGAGGGGGTTGCTTTAGCACTTCACTTTTACAAGTTTGTGTATGTTTGTTATTGGGAGATGCGGCTAGCAAACACACACGCAGCCGCACGCGCGCGCGAGCACACACACACACACACACACACACGCACACACACATACATGCATGCATATGCCATATCGTTATATTTTTCAACATAATTGATACAATCAGTCAATACATATCTAAAGAAATTGAACTTTTTGTGCTTTTAACTGCCCATTTAATTTTAATTGTATTGAATAGGCCAGTGATTAATTGCCCATCAGCTTGGCTTGAATAGGGGTGAATGGAGTTGGCTAACTATTGAATTATGAGGGAAACGGCGTAGGATAGGAGCAGTCAAAACAGAGGTTGGGCCATGAGAACTATAGATTTTTCTGAAATCAATTTAATCCCGGACGTTTTAACAGGAGTCATTTTGTAACAGCCCCAGCTAGGCTTCTTAACCGAAGCAGACAAAATTGTAGCCTATAGTACTGTCACCCCAAGCAGAATAAATGTAATCAAAGGATTTTTTTCCATAAACGGACACATTTTCTCCTTGAATTATTAAAGTAATGGCTATGTAACAGACTGTGCTCAGTACCGCTTAATTCTCCTAAATCCTTCCACGTGGATCCACTAGTCCTTGCAATTAGGCCTTATTATAGCCTCATAAAGGATCTCATTTGTGGGATTAACGAATAGACAATTACATTTTATCGTGCAGAAATATTGAAAAATAATATTAGAGTGGTGTGATAAGGGCGCGCGCCACACATCATTCTGCCTGGTTTGCGCTCTCTCTCTCTCTCTCTCTCTCTCTCTCTCTCTCTCTCTCCAAACTGTCAACTGAACCAAAACAACTCATTTTGTCTCTTTTGCGCTGCGCTCACTTTATTATATCAATTACCATGTGCATGACAGACATGCTTTTCCCCAGCGTTTAAAAATACTTTTCTTTCAAGATTGAAATCTAGCTTTTTTTAAAAACACATTGCACAAAAATGCAGTAGTCGGGGGTGTGGGGAAGGAAAGGGGGGGGGCGCCTAAAAGTTATGATAATAGCTCTACATTGCGTTGCAACTATTTAGCACAAAATCCCCCTTCCTCTAGCTATATGAAGGCCAAGGCGTTGCTCAGCAGATGAAAGCAGAATCCAAATGACCTGCTAAGGATCACATTAGCTAATTATTGTCACAAGACAAGGGATTAGAGCATTTCTGAAATAGTTGCCTGTTTACACATACCACCATCTAAACACTTTCACAAATTGATTCCTAATCGCTATCAAATGGCCAGCTCATGCTCATAATTCTTTAATTAGCCTATTGGACGTGAAACCCTGGCCACATGGCCAACCGGGCATGACTACTTCTATGTAAATTAATAATTTTCATTTTTCTCACTGAACATAATTTTCGCGATCTAGATAGTGTCTTATAATAAGGCCCTTCCGCTTAAATATCCTTTTCATTATTGCTAATTGATAATTATTTGACTTTGAATTAATAAAGATATTAAATAAAATGATTTATGTTGTTAAGGTTGCCATTTCAATTATTGAATGATGAACTGCAGAAGTTATTTTTTCTGATAATAATAATAATAATGTTAACATTAAAATCAGGCCTATGTTTAATACTGGGATAAATTAGGCTCTGTCTAAAAAAAGTTTCCTTCTTTAAGGTGTATCATTAATTATTTGCACGAGTGCGGGTAGTATCTACAAGTTTTAATAAATTAGTATAAAACATCCGCTTTTCATTGGAAGCTCAGAGTGATATCACGTGGTTTGGGTCACTGACAGCATCAACCCTGGGAGACGGGTGCGCACGTGGGTGACGCTGTGGGCCAGCCCTCTCCGAGGTCCCTTTTGTTGAACCATCAAACATAAGCACCTTTTGAGATCCCGAGGGGTTCAGATGAGAAACCATCAACTTAGGCAAGGAGCGATCACTTACCACTGTGCAGATATGTCTAGGTCCTTCTACGTTGACTCTTTGATCATCAAGGACACGGTGCGACCAGGGCCAGCTGAGCACCAAGGGCAAGACTTTCTGATTCCCATCAGCATGCATTCTCCGGGCGTCATGACTGTCACAGCGCCCGTATGCCCGTCCAGAAAAAGTGGAACTTTCTGCGTTTGTCCACTGTGCGTAACTTCCCACATCCACTCGTCTCGAAGCGGAATTCCCATGCTAAAGAGTCAGTTTCCCGCAGCAGAAGCGCAATATTGTCAGAGAATAGCGCATCAGCAATCGACAGCTTTGGCGCACCCGGGACATGCACCTGTCTGCTCGCCCACCTACAGTGTCACAGACCCAAGGAGATACCACTGCCTTTCTATGGGTAAGCCATTTTTAAAATAAGCGTATACTAGCAAATTCATTTGATCGATAAAATAATATGCCCTCGTATATTTTATTTCTGCAATATGTGGAAATGCTGTTGTTTTACGCACGAACGGTTATTATTAGTTATAGTTATATCTGGGATAACAGGGGTGTATTTCTGAAATTAAATCAATAAATACATGTTTTTGTCCAGCAGGCACCCATGAAAGCCACCATATACAGAACGGGAAGCGGATGCGCACAGCCTTTACTAGCACTCAGCTCTTGGAGTTGGAAAGGGAATTTTCTACCAACATGTATCTTTCAAGACTAAGGAGGATCGAAATTGCCACTTATTTGAACCTCTCCGAGAAGCAGGTGAAAATCTGGTTCCAGAATCGCAGGGTAAAGCACAAGAAAGAGGGCAAAAGTGCCCAGAGAAGCGCACATAGCGGTTGCAAGTGCGGCAGTGGTCACACAGACTATCTAAGGTCAGAGGATGAGGAGTCTCTGTCGCCGGCCTCAGCTTCGGAGGAAAAGGAGGTGTCTCCCGTATAAACCAACAGTGACACTCCCGGTCCACTGGCACTTAACGTTCTTCATATAGCCTATGGATTTGAACAGCAGACACCCACAGTGCACGAATTGCTACATATACGAGGAAAGAATATTGGAAAATGTCGTCACGTTTAGACTTCTGAAAAAGAAAAAGAAACAGGCTATTATGAATAAATATTGAAGAAGACAGTGATAAAATAGTTTGTAATATGACATGTTAGGCAAATGTGCTTTGTTCCCTTAAGGGTTCTAATTGGCAATCCAAGGTAATGATCTCATAAAAGGGTACCCCACTGTTCCCAAGGTGATTGTGTTGTGGAACCTTATAGCATATAGGCCTAACCTATATTGGAAACCCTGTATACGTTTATATTAATTTGTACAGTATGTATATATGTATTTATTTAAATAAAAATGTGTGTTGCATCCCAGACATATGTATTTAAATCATTATTAAACTATTAATTATTGATGTATTTCATTAATAATTATGACACTGTAATAAACCTTTACAGTTGGAATAATTTAAACAATAAATTACAAGATTAAAATATGGTTATTTCAATACATTGGTGAAAACTAATGCAGCAGACCATCAATATTTCAATATACAATACAAGCTTATAGTTTGTTATTTTTAGTTATTAATATTTTTTTAAATATGTATGAAAATGGCATAATGGCCATGCTTTCTGAAACTTTATATATGTGCTTGCTTTTATAAGGTTATACTACAGGCTAATGAGCTGGACCTGTTAAAAGCTGCTATATCTGCTGTTAAGAAATGCGGCCTCAGTTTAGCCTGTTCCCAAAACCACAAGATAGGACATTTTAATTTAAAATAGCCGGACTACACTGTATGGAGGTCTAGTTCCTGACTAACCACAAAAGGGTACCCGATTTCGCCCAATAGTCCATTAATGTTCGCTTTG
Organism: Typhlichthys subterraneus; assembly: GCA_027564835.1. Lineage (NCBI taxonomy): Eukaryota > Metazoa > Chordata > Actinopteri > Percopsiformes > Amblyopsidae > Typhlichthys > Typhlichthys subterraneus. The sequence continues at coordinate 36,850 of JAODUH010000019.1, read as the reverse complement.
GAAGAGATTTTGCTTGTCCAAAGCGAGTTTAATTGCTATTTCAGTCCCACGTTGGTTGAATATGCTGCTTTTCCTTCAAAACCACAGAGCGAAAATATATAAAACTGGGCAAAGGCTTTGACAGGTTAGATTGTCCTGCCTGGGGGCTGCATTTATCTGTGGACCCCCGACGGCTGTGGGCTCAGAGGGCTTTGAAGAGACAGCTACAGGGTTCCTACGAGCCTCAGAGAACGATTTAGTCACTGTTTCATTAAGCACTATTTGAACCTTTCAATTTATGGTAAATTAGGGGGCAAGATAAAATGGAAAGGGGGGATTACGTAGGATGAACCTTTGGAAATTAGCAAACGGTTAATTTAACTCGTTTCTGTCTGAGTTTGGGATACATTCCTAATTGAGAGGGAAAGCAGGTGAAGTTTTAGTCCTGTGCAGACCCATTCAGAGCAGAAATAAATGGTCTCCTTTCACATCCCTCCGCTGATCATAAATTATTGAGGGAAAGGCACCTAATGAATATATATTGAAGTTCCTATTAATCGAATTAGACATCACCCCTTGCAGGTGTGGAAGCGAAAGACCACCATCCCAATAAAACGCTTTACAAAAGAGTTTACTGCAGTTTTTAGGAAAAAAAAAACTGTGATTTCTTTTACAGCCCCACGGGCTCTGAACTCGAACTGTCAGGCCATTATAATGAGCTGAGGCTCACTTTAACGATAGGTCTGCAAGTTCAGCTCTGGGAGAGAATTCAGTACTCAATATTTGTCACGTGAATATAAAACATAGTCTACATGCGTTCATGTGGATTTGTGTCTATAGCTTAACTATCGGTAAAGACAATAAATGCGGAATGTCGAATGTAGAAATGATGTCGCGATGAGTGGGAGCTAAGTCCACTCCAAATAGGTCGGCCTTCCATTGAATATGTGGCAATTACGCATAACAAAAGACAATTAAGAGAGCGCTTTTCAGACGCTTGCAGCTGCTGTCGCTTGTGGAGACAGGCTATAGGAAGAGCTCGAGTGCAGTGTGGATAAGGAGGTTAAAAACGTTGTCTTTTCTCGAAGAGAGAGGGTGTTACACTACAAATGTCCTCTGTAAAAGCAGCGTGCCTTCATCTTGTTACTTATTTACTAAATGTGTCGCTATAACACTGGACACTTCCGACACTACATTGTTTCATGCTTGTGGAATAGTTCCACATCCACCCTTATGTGTGTGTGTGCGTGTGTGTGTGTGCGCGCGAGCGTGCGTACGTAAGAGATAACGAGAGAGAGAGAGAGCGAGAGAGAGAGAGAGAGAGAGAGAGAGAGAGAGAGAGAGAGAGAGAGTGGTCGTCCCTGTGTTCCTCTGCCTGCAATTCCCCTCTCAAACCTGTGGATGTCCTTGCTGTCTCCCCTGCTCCATGTGTGGTTGCCTCACCTGTTCCCAATCTGTAATCATCCCTTCATGTGTTAAATACCCTGTTTTCTGTTGGCCCTGGGCTGGATCATTTGTCTATATATTCACTTGTTTATTCGTGTCTGTTTTGAGTTCCTTTCTGCAAACCCGGTCTTCAATAAACCATCATAACAATATTCCTGCACTTGGGTCCTCATACTCCGGAAATTACACACAGAGAGAGAGCGAGAGAGAGAGAGAGAGAGAGAGAGAGAGAGAGAGAGAGAGAGAGAGAGAGAGAGAGAGAGATAACCTACATTTTGTTAACTTGATTTATGATATTTTGTAGCAGTGTATGTGTGGCTACACGCATTATAAGGGGAGCCCACTGAAGTTGCATTGGTGTAAATGAAAGTGGAAAGAGAGTAAATTATGACCATTATTCGATTTTTAAAGAAAGCGTCATGCGGCTGACACGAGCCAAAACGGCAGTGCATAACTGGATATATATAGGTGAAATGTTATAAGAAATGCAAGACTTTTATCGTAGGGATTAGACGTGCTGTGATAAAGCAAAGCGGTGATGCTGACAGCGAGACAAATACACTGGTGACGCGGAGAAGATCGTCACAAAACCAATGCGATATTTCAGCACACTGGAGAGCTCCTTATAGAGCACCGCCCCAGCATGCCCACCTACATTCTTGAAAGATCATTTTCAAACGCGACTATATCGTGTTATAATGTTTAGAGTTACATTTCATTAACGGTATTTAAACTATGATGAATCTTAAGGAATGTAAATTATGTCACTGGTAATTGCAGCACGTCTATTCTCGTCAAATCATATAGGCTACAGTAATACAGTTGACCCTTTGTAGGCTAGTTGATAGGCCTTTTCGTGTATGCCATTTGTTTTATACAACGAGTTTGCATAATGAAGTTAATTGGCAACATTAGCCTTCACCCCGGCTAAAATACATAACGTGTTCTATGAACTCAGTACACCTGTCATATTCACTTCACTATTTTATGAACGCCCCCTGGTGGACGGTTGGACAAAAATATATTAAAACGAACTGGAACAATCTGGCTGGATAGTGCATACCAGTTGACAGAATGTCGTTGCTCTAAATGATTAGGCCTACCATGGAGTGAGAACAGCTCAAACAAATAAGTAATTAATTTCTGCAGTAGCCTATTCAACATATAGGCTACTTTAGCACAACTATTGCAAAACAGCTTACTACTATAATAATAATAATAATAATAATAATAATGATAATTAATATAGACTAATAGATTATTTAATATCAGAAAAATTCAAATCCGATGTTTATACTAGTTTCATAATGTCGCCTACATTTTGGACTCCTTTGTTTGGAGAACAAGGGACACTGTTCTTTTCACGCTTGGTCTTATAGTAAACATATTGAAGTAATTGTGCGGCTGCAGCGACTTGTTGCTCTGTGAGGAAGCGTTGCAACTGAGAGATTGTAGGGAGTTAAAGCACCCCCGCCTCGGGGCTTTGCACCGGTCCGATGACCTGCTTCACTGCGCAGAGGTATAGGTCACTAATAATGACTTTTTTTTTTTTCACCAGGGGTAGCAGGGGTAGAACCATATGGGAGTCTGAGGTGGACATTAGAAGTTTGTAGTAGCCAATAACGCGTGTGCTTCGTTGTATCGTTACTTCCAAGAGATAGTAAGAGAGAGAGAGAGAGAGAGAGAGAGAGAGAGAGAGAGAGAGAGAACGAATCATCCCATCATCCCATAGGCCTACTGCCAAAAATTAAATGCATGCAGTTTCGACAATTCCCACACCGCGATCTTTAAAACAACCCACGACATGCCACTGTCATGCCACCACCCGTATATTTCAACGATCACTTAAGCCAAAGAAACAAAATAGCTCGATGCCCATATCCTGTCCCAAAACAAAACCCTCCCTGCCGTAGCATATCCCCCTCCCACCCCCTCACCTATACGAGGTCTGCTTTCTAAACGCCAGTCCTCGGAGCTTCTCTTCGAGCGCATCGTGGTCCATGTCTGGCAGACTGCTGAAAGTATCACTGCAGCCCATCGCGTCCTCCGAGCCTGCCCCGGATTCGGACTCACCCCCGTCGGCTCCCAGAGATGCCAGGCGGCCGCTGTAGCTTCCTTCCCGCGGACTGCGGTCCTTCGCCAGGGGGTCCATGCTTGGCTGTCCCCCTCGCTTGGACCCCCTCTTCCCAACTCGTCGTAGAAGGACACCGACTCGATAAAAGAGAGTGATCGTTCAGCAGCCAAAACGGCCGTACCGTAGCGGCGTGATCGTGACTTCTGGCGTCTTTCTGCGTGTTGTTGACACCGGACACGCGTAGATCCGCCCAGAACTATTCCTACCTACCGATCGACCGACCGACCGACCGACCTCGCAAGTCTGACGCGACTGGAAATGGTAGCAGCACTGCACGGGATCCGGCGGGGCGGCGACAAATAGCCTTTGGGTGCGAGAGATCAGCTAGCATCCATCCCTCTCTCTATCTCCCTCTCTCCCTCTCTCTCTTTCTGTCAGAGTGTGGCATTGTGGGATATTCCTCGCTGCAGCATCATCAGTCAAAAAGTAGGGCAGAGAGTGAGCGCACGCACAAACGCGCACACACGCGTGTGACCGAAATGTGACGGATGTGATTCTTTGAGTCATTGGATATACTGGAAGCACAATTATATTGTAAACAAATTCAAGTTACTATGCTTGGCTATAATAATTGCTAAGCAACTCATTTAACACATCAGTATGTTTATAGCCATCATTAATTTTCAGTCATTTAATTTGAAGTTAAGTCAAAAACTCCAAATCATTTAACACATACAGAACAGTGGTGATCGTTCATGTTGCTGACCCCGACATTCCTACAGCCAAGTAAAATGTCTTATTCACCAATGGCAATCAAGCTATTTATCATATATATTTTATTTTATCACATGGTCAACACTGACTGGGATCACATTGCGCTTTGTGTATGGCTGATGATATTTGAATAGACATTTGAATGATAATCAGATAATCTGTTTTCAAAGTGGGGATTGAATTCCTCTGGCAAAATAATCTGTTTATCAGATGTTTCTTTTCTGTCAGATCAAACATACTCAATGTCTTCAAAATAACATTTGAGACGACATAATGTTTCATGGATTGATTATCCTAAGGCTCAGGTTAGAACATTCCAGAACCAACTGCAGACTCAAACCAATATGATCAAGCTAAACACTCACCTATTTGAGATCAAGTGGAATTGTCCAAAATAGTGTTAGTAAATTCACTTACAAATACATTTCGTTGATTTAATATAAATTATACTGTACTATTGTACATTAAAAAGCCCTTAAATAATGTAAATAGTTAAGTGTCTTACTCTAATAAGCATTAAATTGCTTTTCTTTTATATAAGTCTTGATTTGATACCAAACAGAAATGAGGAATTGTACATTTGTCAACATAACTTCGAACAATTATGCATAAATTAGACATTGCAACATTTTTAGAAGTCTGCTTTATTAACAACTCATATTTACAAAAATATATATATTTTTTTATAATATTTTTGGTGAATGCTGAAAGATACACAATGACTGTTTTAAGACAAAGTAAACACCCTAAAGGGTGTGAAGAAGACATTGCTAAAGTGTGCAAGAATGGGTCTTTCCACAACACCACACACACAATAATACACAGCAAGTTTAGTAAAGGCCAATCATGTAGTGATTCGTCATACAAACAATGTTCATTCTAGAGGCTTTAAAATATCAGACATTAAAAAAAATGCAATGTAACATTAATAGGGCAGTATTATCATATTCATATACATTTTTCTGAGTTGTGCATGTGAAATCCAACATTGACCCGAAGTCCAACTCATCAATAAGAAAGCTCAATGTTGGACTTCACCTGCTCAATACGTGGAGGGCAAACAAAAAATATGTACAATTGTCTAGACCCCCCCCTCCCCCCTCTATATGACAGGATATTAAGGCCTGGCTTGCATAGAGCAACAATCACAAACTATATTCTGTCTCATTAGGGCAACTATAAATGGCTCAAGTACTGTAACACACACACACGTGCACGCACACATGCACGCACATCCACACTTTTTTACTTAAAAGGCATTGGTTAATTTACTCTATTTGGAGATTCTGAGAGTTTGGCTTTTAATGATGCTGTATGCAGAAGTTGGCAGTGCTGTGTCAAACAGTTTCATTCTGGCTAATTTCCTTTTCCAACAACACACATCACAACTACCTGTATATGGTAAATCACATTGGCTACTTGACAGAAATATGAATGTCCCCATTCATTTTCAGATGTTGCTACATGAAAAGACCAGGAAATTATGCAAGAACATGTGTGGGGTCACTGTGAACAAGGAAGGTACTCGATGTGCAACACAATAAACACAGAAAAGTTGACCAATATATAAAAAGAATACGTAAAACACAATGAAACTACAAAGAAATAAAAGTACACATTAATGGAATGGAATAAAAGTGTTACTTGAAAAAGTAATACTACACCAATAAACTAAAAAAGAAAGAAATTAAAAGTTCTATAAATACAGGAATCCTCTTATCAGTGTCCTGGGGAAAATAACTCCCATTGCCAATTTCAAATCAAAACTAAATCAAAACCAAATCAAAACTAAATGCCACTGAACTTAACTCACCAAATTCATGTTTGAAATCGATTTGCAGGTAATGTATGATTCCACCACAGTATCTGACGTGGGTAAATTTGGAGAAGTAAATAAGCACAATTCACACAAGTACGTTGACCTATACGCTGGAAAATATTCAGTGCAATGTCATTTAAAAATATGAAGCAGCCAGTGCCTCAATATATTAATTTGGCTTACAGTGATAATATCTTAATAAGTCGTCCCCCCCTCCCCCCACAACCCACCCAAATCCTCATTTACTATACATCTTTCCTCAGGACACTGATGCTGTCAGAGGAAAAGTCAAAGGGTCACAGGGTCACAGGGTTAGGGGTTTCGTGGGCGGGGCTTGCGGATGTCAGACTCATGACGTTTCGTTGACCGTTTGCTCCAATGCTATCACTTTGCTTCTGCTCTCGTTCATCCTGCACGAGAGAGTGAGAGAATGTAAACATGTCATTAATTCCTCATAAATTGTCTCGACTTTATTTTTTGAATTTCCAAAATAAGAGCGCTGTCTAACGCACTGAGCGTGCGACGGTGTTACCTGTGCAGGTCCAGCATGTGGTTGTCTGCTTGCTGTATGTCGTTGCTGCCATTTCTGGAGGGCGGGCGAGCGTCCGCCTTGACAGGCTCCGCCCCGAGCTTCTGTTGCTCGGAGCGACGCCACGCTGCCATGACGACGGCTGGTGCATCTTCCCATTGGTCGGGGTACTCTCCGCCCAGACCGAGCAGGTGTGGCTGCTCCTCCTCGTAGATGGACAACAGATTTCTGGACTTAACTGTGAGAAGACAGACAGACAGACATGTTTTAACGTTACTGTGCTCCTTGGAATGGAATGAGCTACAAACATCTGATGATCCTGTGACTCTAAATTAATTCAAGTTAAACATCTAATCTGACAGATATTAAGATGGGTTGCAGTTAGGCCTGTCATGATACCTATTTTTGTTGGCCGATATATTGTCCCTGAAATAATTGCGATATATTATTGTCACAATGTTGTTCCGCTATAGTCATGTGACATCAATTGTTCGTTAAACCAAATTCATTGCTTGGATATGTATTAAAAATAAACAGCATTTTTCCACATGTATTCTTCTAAACAAAGTTAGCTGGAATTTTGCAGTCGTCAGGAAAAACACCTGTTAAAACATCGGAAAACTTCAGGCCATGCACGGTATGTCAATATAGTTAAGTATCGTGACAGGCCTAGATGCTGTAAATGTTTTCAATGTTCTTAACACTGAATTATAATCAAAAGAACAGTAGATATTTGTTTTATGTTGCAATTTTATGTTCTTGTAACTTTCACGTATGGTAATGATATTTTTGGCCATGTCCCTCTTGAAATAGAGATGATCAATCTCAATGAGACACTACTGGTTAAATAAAAAGGTAAATAAAAATTACTCCATTATGAAAAAATCTAATCTGCAATAAAAAAACAAAACATAAAACATACCATAGATGTACGATCATCCTTAGGAGTATACCGGTAATAATGGATTTAAATACACTGCACTTAAATACAGTGGCATACACACTGCAGTCTCACACAGTCTACCACACACTTAATCTAGTATTAACATGTAGTTGGCTAGCCCTGTGATGCATTGTCCTGCTGATAAATAGGCACTTGTGTGCGCGTGTGGGTTGAGAATGACTAGACCAGAGTTCATCAAAAGGTCAATCCTCAAATGGGATGAATTTGCTCATTTCGATAATTATACCAGAGCCCTTACAGTACAATAAGCAAGCGTGTGTGTGTGTGTGTGTGTGTGTGTGTGTGTGTGTGTGCGTGTGTGTGTGTGTGTGTGCGTGCGTGCGTGCGTGTGTGCGTGCGTTTGTAAGAAGGAGGCAGAGAAGGGGATCGAGCTGGGGATCACCCATCCTAATCAGCATCTGTTGCCATTATTCAGGGCCTGGAGGCGGCCTATGGTCACTGAAAGGTCTACTACAGGCCTGCATGGCTTTTTAGGCACTGGCTAATTGATGAGGCTCCTTCCACATCAGTGTCCAGACACCAGGATACAGCTGCTTGGCCTGAGGAACACTTTGATCCGTGTGTGTGTGTGTGTGTGTAGATGTACCTGTTGTTATGTAGGAGTCTTTGTCAGCTGCTTGCTTGGCAGAGAGGCCTGTCTCTGTGATGGAGGAACTAGCATTCATGCTACTGGGGTAGAAGTTACCCAGAAACACCGCAAAACACAAGACCACCACCTGTAGACAGAGAGTGAGAAGATATAAAAGCAGACAGGGAAGATACACAGAGGAAGACCGACCAAGCAACAGGTGTTTACACACACACACACACATTAACTATACATAAAAACAAATGCTAAGCTACTTTAAAACGGAAGTGTTTGTGTAAAAGTCAATACATTTATGAATATTTCATGGCTGGCATCTCTCATTAAGAGCACAAGCACGCGCGCACGCACACACACACACACACGGTAGTACCATTAGGCATGAGGAGGTCTGCGTGCCAGCGGCTCTGCAGGACCGGGAGACTTTGCCAGCCACCATCGCCTGCAGAGACTGCAGCTGCTGTAGCAGAGACCTGGGGAGGAACATTTTGGGGGGGGGGGGGGGGGGAGAGAGAGAGAGAGAGAGAGAGAGAGAGAGAGAGAGAGAAAGAGAGAGTCACACACACACACACACACAC
>JAODUH010000019.1:6717-28001 GCA_027564835.1 Typhlichthys subterraneus | reverse complement strand
TGGCTGATAGGCAAATATTGTAAGCAGGACTCCATTAGAGAGAGAGAGAGAGAGAGAGAGAGAGAGAGAGAGAGAGAGAGATTGTGTGTGTGTGTGTGTGTGTGTGTGTGTGTGTATGTGTGTGTCTGTGTGTGTCCACTAACAAAAGAATGCATGTCAAATATTCTCAGAAAAGAAATGTTTGTATTTTACATTACAGTGCATACACTGATCAGGGGTGAGACAGGAGTCCTTAAACAGTTACTTTGTTGCTATTGGTGAATCACAGAAAGTTGATTCTTTTGGCAATTTAATGTAAAAGTCAATAATTCTGTCAAACAGGAAGCATTGTTAGGCTAACAGAAAGCAATACAGTAGCCTAACGTGTGGATTTATTGCACCACCTAGTGGCAGAATAGGTGCTGTTATGTGTATTCGCTTACGTAGACAAATTTGTGATTAGAGATGTACATAAGTAAGTTAAATAGAAAATAACTATATATATGGTTATACACATATCTGCAGTGAGCTGCACCAACATGCTCGCTTGTCACCCAGGCTCATAGGTCACCCTACCGGGACAAACCTAAACAAGATAGGTGACATTTGTGTCACGTGACCGCGGTGTTTGGGGAACAGGAAGTGGTACTTCGTCGGTTTTCTAAAGACGGACGGAGGAAGGATATCTTAGTAAGGTAAAGGTCTTATATGTTTTACTTTTATTTAGTGAAATGTTATCTATCTGCAATTTACAGATACAAATACTGTGCACAGTTTCTCTAGAAGTCATCTGTTTATGCTACAGTAGTCCTACAGTAGCATACTGTAGACGTGTATTACTATCAGAAAGGCAGCTAACATAAACTGCACCAGTCTGTGTATACGTCCACTGTTTATCTGCATATCAGTTCTGTGGTGCAATATTAATTTGCTGTGATATTGACATATTGATGACCCCTCTCCCAGGGCAAATTTACAATATGGTCCATTAATGTTTAAATCACATAAGATGAAAATAATTAACAAAAAAATACGGGTTTGTTGCCTTACAACAGTTTGGTATAATTGATGTTAAATGTTTCATAGGCCTACCTAGCATATGCAGTGTGAATATAATTTATGTTATAGCAATGATTTGTGCGTTTATAGTGTTGTGATGGTTTTTTGTATGCCAGAATCCACCATGACAGCTATCAAACATGCTCTCCAGAGAGACATTTTTACGCCCAACGATGAGCGTCTCCTCAGTATCGTTAACGTCTGTAAGGCAGGAAAGAAAAAGAAGAACTGCTTCTTATGTGCAACAGGTAATGAGCACATCAATAATGTTGCGGAGTTAAGGGACAAAAAACATAACGCCTCTCGAGTTATGTGTTTTTAATGTTGTTTGTGCTTGTAGTTACTACAGAGAGACCTGTCCAAGTCAAAGTGGTTAAGGTGAAGAAGTCAGACAAAGGGGACTTCTATAAGCGACAGCTGGCCTGGGAGCTGCGAGACCTCACAGAAGTAGATGCCAAAGATGCAAGCAAGGTCAGAGGCCTTGTTTATTTATTATTATATGATATCATTTATTATTTACAATCGTCCTTGTGGTTGAAACCAGAGGCACAGAAACCCTGTTTTCTTTATAAAGCAGCGCATCCATCTCTCCACCTCCTCGACTAGCGACCTCTCCACCTCATAGCAATCAATGCTAACTCAAGTTTCTTACTCTAATGTTTTGTTTTCTCTCTAACCTACTCTTATAATAAAAAAATAAATCTTATTCTGTTTTTATGTACTTAGCACTTTAGGCACTTTATTATTCAGGCCACTAGGAACTTTGTTGGATGATTTAATTATATATTGACGTGGGAGTAGACATGATGACAAAATGCTGTTCTCACATAAAATTGGTTGCTTACAATTGCTGGTGTATGACCTGTCCAACTAATGACAAATGTACTACATGTAAGTCGCTTTGGATAAAAGCGTCTGCCAAATGCCGTAAATGTAAAGCAGCACTTCTCATCCCAACAGAGAACATATTCGCACCACTCTCTGCCCCTTCTCTTACGGCACGAGCACATTTGTTTCACAACGCTTCCGCAATGTACCTCTACAAAAGAATGCATTTCTCTTGTTTTATTCCCGTCATGTAGGAAAACCCAGAGTTTGACCTTCATTTCGAGAAGGTGTATCGCTGGGTGGCCAGCAGCACAGCGGAAAAGAACTCGTTCATCTCTTGCATCTGGAAGCTGAACCAACGCTACCTGAGGAAGAAGGTGGAGTTTGTCAACGTCAGTTCTCAGCTACTGGAAGGTATGGACAAGCTCCTCCTTAGCCTCCTTGCAACTGACTGGGAAATCAGCATGATTTGACTAATTCGTTTTAAAGGCATGGCGTTTCCCTCTCTGTGTACATCGTATGACTCAACCTACCGTACGTTATTGCAGTGTAATATTTACCAAACGCAATTAAAGAACTTAATGGTATGTTGCAGAAGAATTCATGTTGTTGCTTGCTTGTTAAGACACACGTTTCTTAGCTCTTCTCTGATGCTCGTGGGGTCTGCTGGCTTGTGATGTGGTTTACCGGGCCTGAACTCTTCTTTATTCTTCTCTCTTAAACAATCTCTGGCCAGAACTTCCTAAAGCGGAAGGTTGGTACAGTAGGACTTAACCCCCCCCCCACCCCCCCCATTCCTCTTCATCACTCATTCTGTCTGACTGCCATTCTCACTACTGACCCAAGCACCAACGTTGGTCCTAGAATATGGGAGCATAGTGCAATAATATAGTAATAGTAATGAGTGTGTGTAGCTGAATGGGAGGGATGGGCATTGTTTATTGTTCTTGACTATAATAATATATGAAAATATTCATTAAAATATTCTGTGTTTTTAACCCTTATTAATTAACATGGGTTGTAATTCAGTAGCACAGTGCTGAAATGTAAGCATGTACAGTATATCTGATCATGTATCTGTTCAAATACAATGTAAACAATTACAGAATGCCCATCCTTGGCATTACATGTACATTTGTCTGTTATTGTCCATAGCAGAGTTGTCTGAGAGCACACTTAGAGAACACACACGCGCTGCATGTCTTGCATGTCTCGAACGCACACGTGTGGTCACGTCTAACATGCACCGTATACATAACGTGTGCTGCCATTAGAGTCTGTGCCCAGCGGGGAGAGCCAGAGTGTCGCCGGGGGTGACGAGGACACCCTGGATGAGTACCAGGAGCTGAACACCCGTGAAGAGCAGGACATCGAGAGCATGATGGAAATGTGCGAGCATGCCATCTCCAATGCGGAGGAGTTTGCACAAAAGCTTTCCAACGAGCTGCAGGTGCTAGACGGGGTGAGTGACACCACCTGCTCTTCACAATGAGTAATGGAGACATCTCAATCACAAAGACCATTCTGGAGCATCTGCTAAGACGGTCTCCCTGGGGGGGATAATTAAGGACTAGTGTCCCTTTGAGATCCCCATAACCAGTGTAAACTGTTTTTGCTTTAACCATGCATTGAATCAGAATCACCATTCATTTTCAGTTGATCAACCTCGGTTTCTAACTACAGCTATCCACACGACTACTAGTCACACCGATGCCCGTGATGTGTTGTCCTGCATCTCTTCTGACCGCTAGGCCAACATCCAGTCAATCATGGCGTCAGAGAAGCAGGTGAACATCCTGATGCAGCTGCTGGACGAGGCTTTATCGGAGGTGGACACCATTGAGGGAAAGCTGAGCAGCTATGAGGAAATGCTGCAGAGTGTCAAGGAGCAGATGGACCAGATTTCCCAGAGCAACCGCCTCATCCAGATCAGCAGCACCAACAATGGCAAGTTGCTGGGCGAGATCCAGTTCCTGGTGGTAAGCTGCATCCATCTTCTTGATCTTCTATTTTGCTTTGAAGAAGAGAATGAAACGCTGCTATGCCATTGATTTATGTCTACTTAATCAGAACTACATGGACCTATCCAAAGGGCACATCAGGGCTTTGCAGGAGGGAGACTTGTCTTCTCCAAAAGGAATTGAAGCCTGCATCAATGCCTCTGAGGCTCTTCTGCAATGCATGAATGTAGAACTCCGACCAGGCGGGTTTAAACATCATTATTATTATTATTATTATTATATATTTATACAGACTTACTGTTCATGTTTATTTTATTTAATAATACATTATGTAATATAAAATGTATATCCAAATCTGGAAGCTTTGTTTGGGCATTGAAAAATCTAATTGAATATTGACATAGAGCCTACACACTGACAAAGCGGTATATAGTATTAATATATATGTATGTATTTTTACATTTCACCATTTTGTCAGTGTATTTTGTTTTGTAAGCCTTAAGGCGCTGCCCTCTCCAACCTTGTTTTCCTTCATTTAAAAGTGAAGCTGTGTTGCGTATTTACGTTGTGGGTTCATTAAATTGGTCTCCTCTAATAGGACATGACAAACTGACAGCCGTGAAGCAGCAGCAGCACCTGTTCAGCGAATTAAAAGACACGTTTGCCCGCCGCCTCACAAATCACCTCAACAATGTGTTTGTTCACCAGGTAACCTACATACATACCGCTACATAACATACATAGATGAATGCACATTTTCACAGAAAGGATCCTACAACATTGCAGCACTTATCCTGCCAACCTAAAATATTGACAGATAACATAATTAAAGTTGTGTCATTTCTATTTTTAAATTAAAACATCCCACTATCGTCAATGAAAACACTTATTTTAACAGACAGATTATATTTTGTATACATGTATTGCACACATACACAATGCTGCAGTGTAATAGCGTCATTCCCCCCCCCCCCCCCCGTCCCAGTTCTCTATCTCCTCCTAGACGTCCACATTACTGTAGCTCTGGTCGTCTTTCTGTGTTGTCTCCGTTCTGTCCTTTTAACCTGTGGGTCACTGAATCACCCCAAACTGTGCTCTCTGTCTCTGTGTCAGTTCAACCACTTCAGTCACTTCCAAATGAGCATCCCTCAGTTCTATAGGTCGTCCTGTCTGTCACTTACAGTGAGTACCCTCACAGCACTCCCTCCCACCACCGCGTGCATCTTTTTATTCTAACGTTTGACCCTCACGCCCAGCTCACCCCAAACTCACACATGATCAATCCAAGCATCGTGGCCTTCTACTAGCCCTCATCACAGACTGCATGGGATGTACTCATAGCGTCATAACGACCACCACCCAAAGAGACACGGACCATCTTTCTCCTCCTCCATCAACGTTCTGGGCTCATGGTCACTGCTTTTGTGTACCGAGAGGTGCAAAACGTGCCTTTGCTTTGCAATGGCATCATACCATTGAATCCTCTGCCTGTCTGTGCTGCCTGCATGCCTGGTAGCAGTGCCGGTAGTCAATAGGATACTCCTGAGAAGAAATCACTAGCAATTGAGTATTGCATTATGGGGTGTGTTTTTTTTGTTTGTCCCTCTCTGACGTACAAGCATCTACAGGTGTTTATTATCTTACTAATACCTGGCTTGATGGTATTGTGTGTGCGTGTGTGTGTGTGTGTGTGTGTGTGTGTGTGTGTGTGTGTGTGTGTGTGTGTGAGAAATTAAACCCTTATCAAGCTGTTTTATGTGAATATTGTAAATGGAGATAATGGCGTTTTCCCTGTCATCCAGGGCCATGACCAGAGCTCCACGCTGCCCCAGCACACTGCAGAGCTGACCCTGCCCAAACACAGTCCCCTGCACAGGGACCTGTTACGCTACGCCAAGCTCATGGAGTGGCTGAAGAACACACAGAGGGAGAAGTTTGAGGGCCTGTCAAGGGTCAGTACTCTCATCACTGAAAATTATGTTGCGTAATAAGAAACCATTGCTTGTGTCTGTGTAGAAGCATATTCACTTGATTGGAAAGTTAACAAACCACATAATGGGGTACCAACTGCTTGATAGATTAACCTTAATTCCCCTCCATTTCCGTAGACCTATGTTGACTACATGAGCCGACTGTATGAACGGGAGATTAAAGACTTCTTTGAGGTTGCCAAGATTAAGATGGCGGGTACAACCAAGGAGGCAAAGAGCAAGTTTGGTAAGACCTCCACGTGTATTGATGTGAAATGTGCTTTGTTTGACAGACGTCCTTGTCATTTCGCTTTTTTGTAATAGCTGTTGTTCGACAATTAAAGATTTGTCTTTTAGTCATTGTATATATTAATTGAGTTTATTTTGTATTATTAAATCAGTGTTTTATCTGCTGATGTGGTCATTCTGTTGACTAGAGCAAGTCAAGCTATACCTAGTTACGTACACTACATTTCTTGATAATTTTTTCTGTTATTTATCATCATTTAGGCCCCTCCTGCACAACTCTCTGTAAAATAATAATTAGGTGGTCTGAAGTGACACTTGTGTGACTATTTCCATCAAAAACAGTTTGACTAACTAGTAAATAACTTTCTTCACATTTAACCTGTTGAGAATGCTGTATTCAAATGTTGTATCGGTGTGTTGCAGACCAAGATAGTGTTCTCTGCTTCCTGTGTTGTCTTCTTACCTTGGCAAACCAAACAATTATTCACGTTCGAAGGTTGAACCAAGCTGCAGCCTAGCTAAGCCACTGCGGTGCATGTCAGAGTGTGTGACTACACCTAACCTCTAGCCTCACTTCTCCCCATGCTGCATGTGTCTAACCTGTCTCTGTCTTTGATGCCTGCCTTTCTAACCGGCTTCCAGCCACGCTTCCGCGGAAAGAGAGTGCACTCAAACAGGAAAGCGAAAGTAAGTATCACATGTACATACGTTAGCCCCCCTGTCAGTTACCCCATCTTTTCCCTAATACTTTGTCAAATCCTTTTTTTTTTTTTAGCCCTAGTCCATAAACATTAAGCATTCAAGGAATACTACACTTGTATTAAAACCGTAACTACGTATCTTCGCTATCTCAGTGTAACTCTGCATGCTTCTCTGCAAAAGATAACCCACCATGTACAGATTGTAACTGAAACCACTGACCAAAAATGTAATTTGAAATAATGTTTTTGATTATAACCGGCTCCTGGTATATACTCCTCCACAGTAACTTCAGAATGCATACATACATACAGTATGACAATAGGAGTGATTTGCCAATCTAGCACCTAACACGAATGAGGGGTTAGTTCATGGTGATTATATATGAGAGCGATTATTGAGGTAAGGAAGCTACCTCAACATTAAGTCGAGGGTTACAATCCAAAAGTTACACTTCAAGCTTGTGCAGGGTCTTTGTTGCTAATCATAATAATTTCAGCATACTAATAGTATGCTATTACCAATGACAAAGCCAATGGTGGTCAGTGCTTTGTTTTGAGTGATCTGAAATCCCACAGGTGGAAGGAAGAGTTGGCTTGTGTTAATCACAGTGTCCCTGTGCTGTCCCAGGCCTGCATGCCAGCTCTGGGAAGCTGACGGGGTCCACATCCAGCCTGAACAAGCTGGCAGTGCAGGGCTCCGGTAGCAGGCGTTCCCAGTCATCCTCACTACTGGATATGGGCAACATGTCTGCATCTGACCTTGATGTGGCCGACAGGACCAAGTTTGACAAGGTGACTGACTGATGGTGTAGCCCACACATGCTTGCCTTCTATGGGAAAGAATATAATTTGACTATTATAAAGTGGCGGCCTTTATAACGGGGCCATGTGCGCATAGTCTATTTGTCTCATGATGTATGTTTTGATTTATGGACATTCATTTCTCCATGTAGATATTTGAGCAGGTGCTCAGTGAACTGGAGCCTCTGTGTCTAGCAGAACAAGACTTTATCAGCAAGTTCTTCAAGCTCCAACAGCATCCAACTGTCACCCCTCCCCTTGCACAGGTTACCTATGCCATTATACGATATTATTGCGATATTCTGCGATATTTTGCAATATATTATTACTTTTTCCAACTTAAAATTATGTCCCCAAAGGAAATATTTGTCAACATCGGTTTGTTCATCTCACATAAATTGTATTGCTGCAAAATGTGATTGTCAAGCCGACTAACTGACATGAACATGTCATAAATATTGTATACACCTAGTTAAATTCTCATGTGTAGTTAATGAAAATAAAATGAAATTGCGATACTTGGCGTCGACATATCGCAATACTATGCCGTATCGATTTGTTTTTCCCCCACCCCTTGTAACCGACAGAAAGACACTATTGTATGTAGTCTTGTAAATTGCAGCACTTAATAACATTAGGTTGTCCAAATACTAAAGGGAAAAACAACACTTGCAGTCTGATGTATACATCTCATTGGCTGCAGATGCTTGTTCAGATATCTCATGCCTGTACACTGTTCTCTTGACAGCCAGATACAGACGAGTCAGATGGAGGGTTGCCGTCTAAAACACTTCCTCCGGGGGAGCACAGACAGTCTTTGTCATCAGAGTGAGTCATATTAAAAGGATTTCAACTGATTTACCGAGACGGTATTTGCTTTGTACTTTTTATTATACTCCTC
Source organism: Typhlichthys subterraneus (assembly GCA_027564835.1). Lineage (NCBI taxonomy): Eukaryota > Metazoa > Chordata > Actinopteri > Percopsiformes > Amblyopsidae > Typhlichthys > Typhlichthys subterraneus. The sequence goes on along the minus strand of JAODUH010000019.1, from coordinate 19,552 downwards.
TTCACTATTCATTTAAAACATACAGTGTTCTACCTCCATGACTTATATTCCTGAGTTGTTGTGCGTTATAGTATCATATGAGCTATTATATTTACAAGTAACTTTATAAGTATTTACTTTATGCCCTCTCTGTCACAGCCAGTATTATGTATATTTCAGCCATTGACGTCTGTCTTTGCAGGAAAGACTTGGTGCGGCTGATGATGAATAAAATCTTCCAAAGTATCGAGACAGAGCTCAACAGTCTTATTGCATTGGGTGACAAGATGGACAGCTTCCATTCTCTCTACATGCTGGTGAAGATGAGCCACCACGTGTGGACAGCAGAGAATGTCGACCCTGCCTCCTACCTCAGCACAACGCTGGGAAACGTGCTGGTCACTGTCAAGAGAAACTTTGACAAATGCATTGTGAGCAGAATGCACACACTGAAATCATCATGCGGTGGTTTTTGTCTTTAATTTATGGGACTTCAAATATATTACAATGTTTTTTTATTCTCTTTGTTTCACAGTCTGGCCAGGTTAGGCAGATGGAAGAAGTGAAGATTTCCAAGAAATGCAAAGTGGGAATACTTCTTTTTGTTTCTGGGTTTGAGGAGTTCGCTGAGCTGGCTGAAACAATATTCCGCAACGCAGAGCGCCGAGGCGATCTGGATAAAGCTTATGTTAAACTAATCAGAGCTGTCTTCGTGAATGGTGAGGTTGTATGCTAGCCTGTATGCTAGTAGTAAGAGTAGACATATGCAACACTATGCATTGAATTACCCCTTTGTCCCCAGTGGAGAAAGTGGCCAACGAAAGCCAGAAGACGCCACGGGACGTGGTGATGATGGAGAACTTCCATCATATTTTCTCCACGCTGTCGCGTTTGAAAATCTCCTGCCTGGAGGCAGAGAGGCGCGAGGCCAAACACAAGTACACAGAACACCTGCAATCCTATGTCATCAACTCCCTGGGCCAGCCTCTGGAGAAACTCAATGTAATGAGGAATACGATTCCGATATAGCTCAACATTCTATCATTGTGTAATGGACATATTTTGCAGTATGTTTGAAGCCTGTTCCTTAAACCGTTTGCTCTCTTTTCCAGCACTTCTTTGAAGGGGTTGAGGCCCGTGTGGCACAGGGTGTCCGTGAGGAAGAGGTGAGCTACCAACTAGCTTTCAATAAACAGGAGCTACGCAAGGTTATTAAAGAATACCCTGGCAAAGAGGTGAAGAAGGGACTTGATAACCTGTACAAGAAAGTAGATAAACACCTGTGTGAAGAGGAGAGTCTGCTACAGGTTGAGTAAAACAATACAAATAATCAAAATGCTAGTGTGGTTCATGATGGGCAACAAGAAACCTACTTTGCAGTATTTGTCTTTATGATTGCATTTCCATTTAATTCCACCAGGTGGTGTGGCACTCCATGCAAGACGAATTCATCCGTCAATACAAGCACTTTGAAGGTTTGATCGGCCGATGCTATCCTGGATCTGGAATAACTATGGAGTTTACAATCCAGGACATGCTGGAGTACTTCTCTAGCATAGCCCAGTCTCACTAGTCCAGATGCTTTTTACTGCTAATGCCTCACATCAGCTGCTACACTACACAGCTAAAACACTACTCTCAAACACATCCAATGACTATAGCATCGATTAAAAACGGCTTCGTGTAGTTTTATCAGTAAGGGACATTTGTAAAATCACTACATCTGGTATATTTGCAAGCATCAGCCTATGGCATCAGCCAGCAAACTTAACATTATTTATGTTGTTTTCATCTGAAGTGTGATTTTTCTCTGACCGTGTGTCTCAATGCCATGTGTGTACATAATAAATTACACTTCGTAGTCGTTTCTTCCGGTCATGTGGTCATTTCCATGGTGACACGTTGAGGCAGCAGTGGTCGGCGGTCTTTTCAAAACATTGGCGCGGAAACGTTCAAGCAGCCGATGTTGAATTTACAAGTTCATCTTGATCCTACTTGAATAATTGAGTTAGTGTTAGTGTGGCACTTGTGTGTGCACCACGTACGAGTGGTGCGCGTTCTGACGGCGATTAACGTAGACACATCGTAGTGGCTTCTCGGAAAGAAGGGTTGTGATTGCTGTACCGTCACCGTGCCTGTAGCTGTGTCGAAACCAATGAAAACAACGGAAGTACAGTAAGGACATTAAATAGCTATTTAGCATACTTAAGAAAGCAAGCAAACATCCCCACACAGCGGCCAAGCATTGCAAGTAGCCATGTTGCTAACGTAGCAAAGCAACAGGCGCATGAAACTAGCATACCAAGCTAACCGCACACAGATTTTCTAATGTTAGTTGGTATTCTGGCGCGCGTTTTCAACCATGAGCACCAACGCGGAGAGAAAATTTATCAATTTGAGGAAACGCCTGGATCAATTGGGATATCGACAAACATTGGGGATCGAGTCTTTGCCTCTAGTAGAGAAACTGTTCAGGTAAGATATACCGTACGTACCGTACTTGTCACGTCCTCTCGATGTTAAGCCAGTGTAATGTGGTAACAAGTACAGTAGAAACAAAGTTATCGCGAGGGGACTCTTCTGCATTGCAGCGATCTGGTCCACACAACCGAGAGCCTGCGCAATGCCAAGCTGTCAGCAGGGAAGACCGAAAAGGAGAGCCGAAATCTTGATTCAGTGCTCGAGCCGTATCAGACAGAGAATGCCCGTATGGTTAGGGTAAACAATGAGCTGCACCTTGAACTTATCAAACTAAAGGAGGAGAAGGATCGTGTCTGCAGAGGTAAACGTTATTCAGAAAACTCCTCTTTTAAAGTCCTCGTTCTATTCTAATTGTACCGTACCCTTTTTTACCTGACACCAAAACCACTCCTAGCCATAATTAATTTTGTTTCAGAGCTGAAGGCACATGTCAGGAGACTGGACCATGAGACTACTGACCTGAAGTTCCTCAATAATCAGTATGTGCATAAGGTGCGCAGCCTAGAAAAAGACAGCAAGGCGAAAGCTGAACGCATCCAGCAACTCCAAGAGAAGAACATGCAGGCAGTGGTTCAGACACCAGGTAAGATGAGGAACCTATCCATTCAAAGGGAGCATTATGCATGGGAATGATTCTTCTTCTCTACAAGATGTCATGGTTGTTGTGTGTGTGTGTGTAAACTGGACTAACAAAGGTAATGCTTAATGGTGGTCTGTTGGGCTTTAACAGGGGGCAAAAAGCGCAGCATTCCTTTCAGGCGTCAAAGAATGCAGATTGATGAGCTCATACCTACGTCTGTTACCACAACATATCCTGTGTCACAGCCTGATGATCCATACATAGCAGACCTGCTGCAATTGGCTGATGGAAGGTTTAATCTTTGTTTTAATTTCTGTGTTGATTTAAAGTAGGTGTGTATTAAATTAGGAACTATTTTACACTATATACTGTAAAATATACCTTTTTAGGATTCAGGAGCTTCAAGAAGAGATTATAAAACTCAAGATAGATGTGGAAAAGACCCAGGAATGTATCAGTCACTTGGACACGCAGGTGAAATGGAACAAATTATTAAATATTTAGTGAAAAAATAATTGAAACAAAATATTTTAATTATTACAGTTAAAGTGACCATTGCATTGTCAGGTAGAACAGCGGGATGTGGAGATTCAGCGTCTGAATCGGGCACTACATGGAGGGCGTCCACATGACGTCCTCTCTCTTGAGGCTCAGCACATCAGCAACGAGAAACTGATAGCCCATCTTAACCTCCAGGTAACCTCGTCTTGTGTTTGGCCTTAAAGGTATAGTCAACTGTTACCAAATGTCTTATTTCGCTATTTTATTAGTTCTTAGTGTGTGCTGAAAAACTAATCTACACAGCCCTGGCTCTGTAAATAGGAATGTAAACAAAGTGGCGAACACAACAATAAAGCCCTTGGCTTCGCAATGCGTTTTAATTTGTAGGGCGTAGCTTCTGAGGGAGTTTATTTTGATTTAAGCTTGAAGTTGGCAAGCACTATCAAGAATAACTTAAATTTAAAGCAATCATGTTCACCTGCTATGAATGTATTATTGGTGCAAAACATTCAACACCTTCATACCTGCTATTCACTTACTTTGTTTCTCAGACAAAATAGTGCTGGGTGATATGGCCCAATTGTTTTTGGACAATATTCAGTTTTTATATAATACTCTGCTTTTTTTTATAAATAAAATGTATCCATTACTCCATTATGCCACAGATTGAGTACCTTCAGGAGACCAACCGCACACTGGAGCAGAAGGTAGAGGGCCTTCAGCGGAAGAAACAAGATGTCACCAGTGAAGTGACCAACCTCTCCATAAAGAACCAAGAACTATGTGAAGAGCTCACACACATAGACCACATGGCCAAGCAGATAGAATTGGACAAGGAACGGGTGTTGGAGACAGCCGATATAGAACTGCAGGAAGCTAAAGTGAGAACATAAGACAACAGATTAGAGCCAATATCTAGCGTATTTTAGGTTCTCTGCATTGGGTATATCTGATAGTAAAACATATTTAATTTGAATATATAATTTATCCGTTCAATTTACCTTTTATATGTTTTGTGTGTCAGAAAGAAATTCTAAAGCAGCAGAAAACTATTGATGATTTGGAGGACATAATCACAAAAATAAGAAGTGTAAGTGTGTTATTTTATTATTTGTTGTTAATGGGTACTGGTATTGCTATCTAATTTTCCCGCCCGTTGACAAAAAAAGATTATTGTAATATTCCCGAACATTACTTGTTATTCAGGAACAGTCTGGCGGTTACTATGAAAAGGACCGTTTACGGGACCAGCTGGCGGAGCTAAGGGAGCAGAACGAGAAAATGGAGGGCATGGTTAATTTCTTGGAAGATGAGAAAACTAGGCTGCAGAACAAAGTAGAGAGACTGACAGTGGCAGGTAAACAGGGTGATGTTTCACTTCTCCCTCTGTAATTTGACATGTTGGCTGAAATCCTTTTGAACTATAGACATGGCTATAAAAACAAAACGCCATACAACCTAATACTTGAGGCTAACGGAATTAGTTATCATCTTTTAAATCACTGCTTAAAGTTGACCCTCTGTGACTTTCTGCCACTACATGTCATACTAGAGCACCAGCATCTCAAACCAAGACAAATTCTTCCTGCTCCTAACATAGACTAACTTGTACGCCCGGCCGGCCCATTATGAGAAAAAAAACAACAGAACAGAGGAGCTCTCACACACATAGGGAGTGTGATGTCATTCTCTGTTCAGAACGCTATTGCTCTACTATACTGTATCGTTACATACAACTATGTTGCATGCTAATCTATTGTTTAAAACATCAGAGCATTTCTAAATGTCTTCTTACCCTTCTTGTTTTCTGTTTATTGCTTTTTTTAGTACATATTTATACTGAGTTGTAACCTGTACTAACATACAAGTTGCTGCTTAGACAAGGAGCTGGTGTTGGAGTTGGAGAACATGCGGGCTAAACATGGTGTATGTGGAACAGAGCGCGCCCCGTCCCGACTCGATGCTTTCGTCAGAAGTCTGGAGGAGGAGAGGGATCACTACCGACAGGAGGTTGACCATTACAGGAAGATGAGAGGGCGGTCCAGCTTGGATGTCAGTCCCTCTCGCAGTCCGTGCAGAGGCCAAAGTCCTACATCCAGAGTCGGCAGGGTAGGGCAACATCGTTTTACTATACTTTAGTCCAGTGGTTCTCAAGCTGGATCTAGACACCTGAGGGATTTGTCTTTTGTACAGGGTTCTCACTGGTTATGGAATATCTTAGACATTTCAAATGTCTATTCCATATGTGGAAAGTAAGGGAATATCATCTTTTTGTTTTTGGGTCCACTCATGGAATATTAGGGAATGTTCTTTGCAGCTTGATTCCGTGTTGGGTTCCATTCATCAGAATGTTACTGGATGAGGTATTGCATTTTGAGATGTCCCAACACGTCTTGATCCTGTCATTGTCAGTTTGTTTACCGTTGCCATGCCACCCTTTTACATGGACATTGTTCTGCTGGCCTGTTTTTCCGGTCATTATAGGTTATGAATATTAATAATACATTTATGGAATTGGATAACATTTTTGGAATTAATCAGTGCTGTTTGTAGTTGTTTATACTGTGTATATATAAATGTAGTAGTAAGTGTAGTAGTAAACAACTTATTTTTTGGGGGTCACTAATTCTGGCTTCATTAGTATGGGTCTAATCTCTTCCAAATGCGTCCGTTCGATGTACTCGTGATTCTAAGGAATGCTAGCGGTTGTGTTCTCCAGGGGGACGGGCTGAAGGAGGCAGCTCTGTCTCGTGTGGTGCAGGAGCGAGATGAGCTCAAAGCTGTTCTGCTGGAGGTTGAGAAGGAGATGGAGGGCATCCAGACTAACGTGAAAGCTCTGAGCGCTGAGAGAGACCAGCTCAAAGCACAGGTGAAGCAGGTGAGTTTGGAAAGCAAACGCATGTCTAGAATATTATTATTATTATTAGCAAGTTGTTAGGTCCAGTACCAAGTTGATCTGCAATAACACAAAATATTTAGGACTTAATCAAGGGGCTTTGCTAGGATGAAACTGCACCCTTGCACTATAACCCAATGTCTCAATAAACTTGTTGTGACTTGGGTTCTCAGCCTTAAAGTCCAAGTCAAGTGTTTGGATGAGGCCTGATCTCTGGTTTCTCTGATCTCAGCTCAGAGAGGTCCACAGCACTACAGACATGTCTGAAGACAGGTTGAGGGAGGAGAGAGAGCAAGCAGACATCGAGCTGCAGCAGATCGCCTCTGAAAGAGACGCTTTGAGGGACAGACTGAAGGTCTGGTTATTCTTTACTTTCAATAGCTCCACCTGTCTTTATTTTTCTCAATGAAAACCTACACCATGTCATAATCAGTAATATATTGGGTCCTTAATTAACAACACATGCTTTGGCATATGAATAAAGATATCATCCAGATCTGTCTTTTTATATAAACCCATTAAACCATTTCTGTATTCTATAAACCCAATTTCCACAGAATACGGTGCTTAATGTTGTGCTGGTTTCCCCAGGTTGCTCAGACCTCAGCTCTCGCAGACAGGAACGAGGAGAGGAGGAGGATTCTAGAACTAGAGGACACTATTAGGAGTGTAAGTCTAAGGAAGGTTTACACCTTCTCTGCTGTAGCTCTTCAACATGGCAGCAGGACATGTGTGAGGCAATTAAATACACTTGGTTGATGATGTCGATTCACCGCATGTTTTGCTTTTGTTGTCGTTGCAGTTGGAGCGTGAGAGGCTGGACCTGCAGTCCCAGCTGTGTGTGCTGCAGGAGAACAGGGAAGTCGTGGAGCAGGAACTTAAAGCTCGGGCCACCGCTCTGGTCCAGAATACAGAGGAGACCGTCCAGCAGAGAACTGAAGCTAATGCACTGAGGTTGGCCCTCTACTCTATATCGGTGTCTGTTTTATGAAAAACAAACAGCTGTTTAAGTTGTATTATTAAATATCAAACGCATTGTCTGCAAGCCATGATGGTGGGACATGCTTATCGATCGCCGTGTGCTTCAATCAAATGAATCTTATTCATGTTGTAACGGGAAAAGAAGGAAAGCGTGTTGCCTGTTGTCCTCCACTGCTGCTAATGCCTGCTTGCATTTCCCTGCACAGGCTGCTACAGGAGCAGATGGAGTATTCGCTATGTGACACCCAGCACAGACTGTCTGTGAAGGCCAATGAGCTGCAGACTGCCCACCAGCACATTGAGAAACTGGAGGAGAAAATAGGTGAAGGTTTCCACATGTACTGGTGTTCAGATTGGGTACTATACCACAGTAAACGCTTGTTGCTTTGCTCTGACATGCTGGTGCTCTAGTATGACATCTAGTGACAGAAAGTAATTTCCTTGCTTTGTATTTGGCTCCCAGGGGAGCTCAGTGTACATGGTTCCCACCACAGAGATGAGATGGCTGCTCTTCAGAAGTCCATCGCTGCCCTGGACCAGGACAAGGATGCCCTGCAGGACGAGGTGGACGAGAAGACTGAGAAGATGGCCACAATCCAGCAGGAGCTGTCTATGAAGGTAGCTGTTGCCAGAAGAAGTTCTCACTCACATCTGAATGTATAAACCTTTTAATGGCAAAAACGACACAATGTATTACAAAATAAAGGTACGACATAGAAAAATACAAATAAAGTTTTATGTTAAAAGCTACACAGATTTGATTATTAATGTATTTATTTGTCCTAATAAAACTAAACAGAATGGTCTCATGACCCCACTACAGTACAATGATAATGTCAGAGCCTGTGTTCCTGGGTTGCTGGGGCATAATGGAGTGAACTGCGGTTGCATATGTAGTGCAATAATGTGACTTGTGTTTATTTGATCATGTAGGAAAAGACTATTGAGGATTTGAGAATCACAGTAACAAACCTGGATAAGTCCCTTAGGTAAGTAAGATAGATAGATAGATAGATATGTGTGTGTGTGTGTATATGAGTGTTTATTTCAATAAAAAAGGGATCTGTGTTGCCTGTAGATGTGTTGTCATGGAGCAGAGAATAAAAAACAGAGGCTGAGTTCTGAATAGCATCTTCTAGTGTGAGTAGAAACGTCTAATTTTGGCCTGCGTGTCTTGCAGTCAGCTCAAGGGGGCGCTGAGCAGCCGCGACGGTGAGATGGCCAGTGTGCGACGACAGCTGGATGCAGCCCAGGAGACGCTGAGTGTGCTCAACAGAGATAGAGACATTGCACTGAAAGAGAACAGGAGGCTGCAAGATGACCTGGCCACAATGACCAGAGAGAATCAAGTAAGAAAATGACGACATTATTACCCATCTGTTGGATTGGACACATGCCAATGTTGCATGCAGCTTACACACAGCCGTTGTTCCGTTTGCTGTGGAATCCAGACTGTACATGTGGAGATGGAGGAGGCTTTGCACGAGAAGGACGAGCTAAAGATGAGGTTTCAATCCTACATCTCTCAAGTGTACAGATTGGAGAAGCTGATTGCTGAAAAGGCAAGAGAACTAGACGGCATACATCTTTGCACCACATAATTCCTAGTGGTCCCAGTCTTTGGAGAATCTGTTATCGTTGTTAGTAGACTGGACCTTCTCATGAATTAAAACATACTTTTAATAGCACAGCATAATTGCATTAAACACACAGTACACAATCATAACCAACACAAATGCCACTGAAAACATAACATTTGAATAAATAAGTTAACATCTTATAAGGTTAAAGGTGTTGTGTGTGTCAGGCGTGACAACTGACGCCTAGATGTTGACCCACAGGAGCAGGAGAACAGGGACCACCTAGAGCGTTTCAAGATGACCCACAATGAGATGGAGCAGCGGGAGCAGAAGTTGCAGCAGGCTGAAGTACTCAACAACTCCATCCGCCTGGAGCTGCTCTCTGCAGACACGGAGCGTAGACACCTGCGTGACAAGGTCAGCCAGCAGGAGAAAGAAATCCAACAGGTGAGCCTTATTGATTTTATTATGAAGGGACACTACTTGATATGTGCCCAGAATTGCCCTTGTAGAAACAATCTTTACCCATCACAATTTCAAGCTGGAAGAACTCCAGTTCAGATGACGTTAAGGTAGCAGTGCGAGGAGATATTTGGGGAATTTGACAAAAAGCGTGTTTGCTTACTATACCTACTAGTATGACCTTTGATTTGCTGGTATGTATTATGGGCAATGGGCAAAATAACAATTATTGTGTATAAACATACAGTATAAACATGGTGTGTGTGTGTATGTATGTAGTACAACCACCTACACCTATATATTACCTTATTTCCATATTGAAAAATTAGGCGGCTTGCAGATATCATGAAATTAGCACAGTTGATAATGTACATACAAATACAATGCAGTCCACTAGACAAAACAAACATCTATCAATCGTTCAAGCGCACAGTGAATACGGCCATGTATGCAAAGGGGCACACTCACAAACTGATAGATTATTCCACATAGCTTAATCTTGCATTGAGATTCCCCCTTCCCCTCCTGTAGCATGTGCAGGCCTTGCAGGCATACGAGTCCCAGGTGTCTTCATTGGCTCGAGGTATGTCTCGGCTGGAGGAGGAACTGCATGCCGCACAGAGGGAGAAGGCTGCTTTGCTGTCTGACATGGCCTCTGTCAGGGAGCTCTGCTTCAAGCTGGACTCTGGCAAGGAGCTCACCGCACGCCAGCTCACCTCCAAGAGCATGGATCTGGAGAGGGTATGTCAGGAATTAGCTGTTAATATGTACAGTACAGTACTGTATGAATGCTCTCTGTAGTAACGCGTGACTGTTCGCCCACTAAGGTGACAGGAGAACTAGAAGATGTGTGCTCGGAGACGGAGCTACTGAAGAAGCAACTGGCCAGTGAGAAGCTGACTGTCCGTAACCTGGAGACGCTTCTCTCCACCAACCGGCAGAAGGAGTTCCAAACCCACCTGAATGCCAGCGAGAGGGAGTCTGAGCTGAAGGTGCTGCGAGACAGGCTTACACTGGCCGACAGCAAAACGTAAGACGAGTCAATAAGTTGATGGGATGTGTTGGGGTATTGGGGGTGGGGGTATAAGCCTGTATAATAGACTTTAGCGTAAATGTGCGTGCGTGCGCGCACTTCCAGTGCAGGGCATACCAGGGAGGTGTCCCAGTTTCGAGGGAAAGTCTCCCAGCTGCAGACAGAGATGGACATTCTTAAAAGACAATTAACCACTGAACGCTTTGAACGGTGAGTTGTTTTTTTTCTTCACTCTTGGGGAAAAATCTACCCCTGTCTTTGAAAGTTGATTAATTGAATCTTACCACTTTTGTTATAATTATTATTGTCACCACTGCCCCATATCAAGGCGGTGCATATAGCCTCAAGTTATCAGTGATCAGTTGGGCCCAGCAAAAAACCCAAAAGATGGCACTCTGTCATGTCAGAACAACTTTGGTGGATTTTGAATGACTTTATTACACTTGTATACTTGTATAGATATAAGTTTTGGCATAAGCCAAACATATGACTAGATAAATCCATTAATCTCTGGAGTGCTGTACATCTGCTAAGTAATTTTAATTATACACCAATATACAGTAAGTATAAATACAATAAATATTAGAACTGTGTAAAGGCACAATGTGCCTTTTTTTTTATTTAATTTTTTTTTTTTAGTAATTCGATTATTCAGAGGAAGTAACTACATTTTAGATAAAGGAAAAGGTATTTCTCAATTCCCCTTTGTGCTATTGCGTATTGCTAAATCTCCAGCTGTTTCTTCTCTACACCATTTTGTCCTGTCCCAGTGTCATAGACTGGAGCAGTGCTTAAGATATATCTGTATCGTACACAGGAAAAGTTTTGGAGATATGAATCATCACTAGCCTCAGCTCTTTTGTGTGAAACTGGATGAGAACTGCTGGTACTGGAGAGTTAGTATGAAGCAGCCATTTTAAAACGTTCTCATACACGTTCTGTGTCTGTCTCTGTTAGTGAGAGGGCGATTCAGGAGATGCGGCGGCACGGTGTCTCCTTCTCTTCCCTGAGGAGCTCCTCGCCTCAAAGCTTGTCGGCCAGTCCCCAGCCCAGCTCCTCAGAACACTCCATAGTCCTAACACCTGACCGCTCCTCAGACAAATCCACAGAGAAGTAAGGCTACACGTGCAGTGTTTGGATAATGTCGTAATAGAATATGCATGACTACTGCTTTTGGTTTGAATGGATCTCTTTATATTTCTCTCCACAGGAATGTGAGCTTCAAGAAGTAGGAACTCTTGGCTAACTTTTTTTTGGACTAAAGCAATTATGCCATATTTCATTGTCTAGCAAGGACATTGAGTATGCCTGCATCAAACCTGCAGCACACTGTGCTTAATGACTCCGCTTTACCCAGCGCTATACTGGGAATGGACACGGCCCAACCCGATGCTGGGAATAGATGTGGAGCACAGTCTGTCCAACAGCTGTTGTGGAGCTTTTGTAAAAAAAAAAAAAAGTTATGCAGCATTACAAGACATGCTTTTACAATGATTATTATTTCAATATGGTTTGTCTTTTATACATTGTTTTACTGGTCTTTTAATTGTATTTAAATATTCACAAATAAATCAATACCGAAGTAGTATTCTTTAATGTACTGATCATTCTTTAAAATTAAAATTGCATCAGTTTTATTTAAGGGAACAGTGGAAAACGATCATGGGAAAGATGGGACACACAAAGAGGTGGACAACTGAGTATTTTGCATTTGCTTGCTTTACCCTGCTAGACAACAAAGATACCCATGTAGACATCATTTGTAGGCTGACTAAACAAATGTCATTGAAATGTTTTCTTATTGACAAATACCTAATACAAATACATTTGACTTGTAACATTAAAATGTTTACACTGTAATACAATTGGTTTTAGTAACATTCTGTAACTGACATTTTCTTCTTTCCAAGTTTTCCAGTAGCTAACTTAAAGCTTTGCTAGCATGAAACACTGCTTATTCCATACAGTAGCAATAAACAGTACTAAAGGTTTTGTAAAAAAAAAAAAAAAAGTTAAAAAGATACACTATAAAACATCTCTCACTAATTATTTCAACTTCTATTCAAGGTTTGAGAAATATAACCAGACTCAAATTAGATATCAGAATGCTTAAGCAATATTATAATATTGAGCCCCCCCAAAAGAAACCCAGCCAGATGATAACTGGCCACACCTTGAAACACTGCTGAGGAGTTCAGCAGCTGTTCCGTCAGCAGGTGCAGGATAGTCTAGTGCAGGGCTATTCAATTCCAGTCCTGGAGGGCTGCTGTGCTGCATGTTTTAGATGTCTCCCTGCTCCAACACACCTGATTCTAATGACTGGGTTGTTATCAGGCTTCAAA
>JAODUH010000018.1:7708116-7727257 GCA_027564835.1 Typhlichthys subterraneus | reverse complement strand
GGGCCTTTAGTGTGACCTGGGCCTTTAGGGCCTTTAGTGTGACCAGGGCCTTTAGTGTGACAAGGGCCTTTAGTGTGGTGGCATTGCGTTCCGTGTCCAGCTGGAGGAGAGCCGCAGCATGCAGAAGCAGGTGAAGGTCTTGCAGAAGAAGCAGTCCCAGATTGTCAAGGAGAAGGTCCACCTGCAGGGTGAGCACAGCAAGGCCATCCTGGCCCGCAGCAAGCTGGAGAGCCTGTGCCGCGAGCTGCAGAGACACAACAAGACTCTGAAGGTAGGCCGAGCCCCCCCCCATCCTTCCCTGTTGGTGTCACAAAGCCTTTCATAAAGGCCTCTAGCTAATCATTTGCATTAAATGCCTTTTGAGAAGTGTAAATAAATCTGGCTATGAAATTAATGAATCTGGATAGGGAATAAATTATTGTGTATTTTCTTTTTAAAACAATCCACAAAATTGATTTTCTAAAAACTAACAAGAAATTATAAAAAAAAGACTATTTAATTCAGGGGACCTTTTATTTGATTCTTTGTAATAATGTGTTGTTACCATGGTGACAGGAAGAGAACGGCCAGCGGTCCCGGGAGTACGAGGAGCAGCGCAAGGAGGCCATGCTGCACTTCCAGGTGACGCTGAGCGACATCGAGGTGCAGATGGAGCAGCACAGCTCCCATAACACCAAGCTGCGGCAGGAGAACGTGGAGCTGGCCGACAAGCTCAAGAAGCTACTGGAGCAGTATGAGCTCCGCGAGGAGGTGGGTGGCTGGTGTTGCTATGAGACGCTCCCAATGTTACTGTGGAGGTACGGCCAACATATACATATAGGATATTTTTGTTAAAGTCAATATTGGAACTGTTGGTCTACATGAACCATGTGACCGCTGAAAATGTTTGAACTTCTGTTAGCACGACTCTTTCACTTGGCTCTGGGGCGGCAGTGGGCAGAGTGGGGCATCAGATGACCGATAGGCAATTGGTTTGAACCCCGCTAACTCCTGGCTGCGTGTCGAGAGCAAGACACGAGCAAGACATAACCCTAACCACGCCCGGTGGTCATATGTTGCCGAGCTTGTAGACAGACCTGAGGCTTCATTTAAAAAGGTTGCTAAACACCAGAAAGTTGTGCTAACTGGGGTTAAACGTGCGTACGCATCTTTCACCGCAAACGTCAGGATTTAAAGATGATCTACGGATCCTTTCACCTGTGCGTAGAGCTAACGCAAACTTCTTCAAACACTCATATTTCAGCCCGATAGTGAGATAACAGAATAAAGCCATTCCCCACATTAAAACGCAGTCTATTACGCAAGTCATCACAGGGACATCGCCAGGCCAAATATGATTCTTCCCCGCCCAAGTAAATCTATATAGAACGCGGGCATGCGTTAATGGACATGTGACTTCTAGCCAACCCTTGCATAGTTAACATAGACATGTGACGTCTAGCCAACCCTGGCACAGTTAACATAGACATGTGACTTCTAGCCAACCCTGGCACAGTTAACATAGACATGTGACTTCTAGCCAACCTTGGCACAGTTTGAATACAAAAGACACCAACTGGAATACCATTACTAATCCAAACACTTGTGTTCAGTAGGGCTGGGCGATATACCGATATTTAATTTATATTTTCAAAAGAGATATAAAATTAGACAATATCAATATAGTTATGCGTTTATTCATATCTTAATTTGTTAGTCCCTCTTCCCATACCTGCACTTGACCTGAGGAGTGCAGTCAGGAGCGAGTGATTTAGTGTGTTCAAAGTGAATGTCAAAGGAGCGGACACATCAGAGAAGGCTCACATGTCGGGTTTTCTGTTTTTCACTCCTCCACTGAACATTTAGCCCACTATGTCTGTATGTATGTCTGTCTGTCTAATATATCGGAGTGTAGTTTTTGGTCCATATCGCCCAGCCCCAGTGTTCAGTTTACATTCTGTTGTGCAATGTGAAACCAGCCGGATTATAATGAAACTGTGTAGCAAGTAACCAAACTCTGAAACAGGAAGAGCCCCTAGGATATTCCGGTAGCCATCTTGTCTTCTCTCTCATGCAGCACATAGACAAGGTGTTCAAACACAAGGAGCTTCAGCAGCAGCTGATGGATGCCAAGCTGCAGAGGATCGCTGAGATGATGAGAGAAGTGGAGGAGAAGCAGCAGAGGGAGAGAGACTTTGTGAGTACCGTTGCCCTCCTGGATGCACAGATGTGTTTGCTCTGGATGTGGGTGGGGCGGTTGTCTAAAGCGCTTCAGTGATTTAAGTGAGATTGAAAAGGGAGGCTAACACAGTCCCACTGAAAACAAGGCTATAGCTAGTGGGGATGGCACAATCTAGTTTTTTAAGTCCCGATACAGATACCGGCACTTTGAGTATCGACCGATACCAAGTACCGATCCGATTCTAGTGTTAATTTAAGTTCTAAGTTGAGTTGACAGCCAATCTCTATTTTAGGACTCGGATGCATTTTATTAACCTGCTGCTGATAGTGTGGCCTGGGTAGGTTAGACATGGCTGATGCTTGAAAGTAGACCTACAGGTGTAAATAAGTTTAATTGGATTAGCCCCATGGATCAGTTAAAGCTGTCCAATTGTCCCCGATACCGATCCAGCTATTAAAGTCAGTATCGGACCAATTTCCGATCTCAGTATCTTATCGATGCCATACTTGAGCTCGCCATCTAATGGCTGAAAGGTTGTCTTTTTATTATGAGTTTTGTTGGGCAAAGGCTGTAACAATGGCTGCAACAATGTGCACAAGAGCGTCTATCAACAACATCCATCTGTGTTGTCAGTCAGTAGAACTGTAGTAGAACTGACTGTCCTGTGGTCCTGCAGCTTCTGAAAGAGGCCACAGAATCTCGACACAACTGTGAGCTGATGAAGGAACAGGAGGTTCAACTCAAGCAGCAGGTACCCACCCACACCCTGGGGACACAGCACATAATGTTTTCCCTGGGTTGCTATAGGAACATCCTCTACAATCCTGTCTGTTTGCACCAGTGAAATCACAAAGTCAAATCTGGTGCTTTTTTCTGAAACACTTGAGGATAGTGATAGTTTTCCTGGAATCTGGTTCTACTGGAGTCCAGAATGTGTGGGTACACAAACTAGTTATTATGAATGTGCTGTAATTGTAATTCAGATGTGCTGGAAAATGAAAAATAACTAAGTGTCAAAATTAATTTATGTAAATGACATAAATTATGTGTTGGGATGTTATGACACTGAAGATATTAATATTATATTTCATCTATTATCCAAATGCCATAGGAAATATAATATGAATTACTAAATCCCTAAGGATTATTTTCCCATAGAACACTATATATATATATATACACACACACACACATGCATACATACATACATACATACACACACACCGAATGCATTTTTTCCCATAGGGAAAATCTGTTAGACCCAGAGGTCCTTATATGGGCATCGGCACCCCCGAAGAGGTCTATGTGGCCCGTGAAGCATTTATTGGGTTGAGATGCTTATGCGGTTAGTGTGACATCTAGTGGAGAAATAGTCAAATAGCGCCACTCTATGATATGAAGGACCTGTTGTCAGACCTCTAGCTTGTCTGTGACCCAACAACTCTGCCTCTCTTGCAGCTGTCGCTCTACATGGACAAATTCGAGGAGTTCCAGAGCACCCTGGCCAAGAGCAACGAGGTGTTTACCACCTTCAGACAGGAGATGGAGAAGGTAACGGCCTTGTGATGACAACCTGACCTCGCTGAGCTTCAGTTTGACTTGGCCGCGATGTCAGTCTGGACGACCTAGAAATCGGTTCACTTCAGTTTGAACCACAGTGGGTGTGACGTTAACCGAGAGTCAGTTTGATTTCTATAGCCCGTAATCACATTATAGTCTCAAAGGGCTGCACAGGCCCACATAGAAACAAACCCCCCTCCTATCAGGCAAGGAACAACTTCCATAAAACCCATGTGGGTTAAAAAAAATGTTAAGAACCTTGGGAAGGGACCACAGAGAACCAGGGAGGTTAGGGTGCAATGGGTGCTGAGCGGCCTTCCAGGGTGATTGGGGTGCAATGGGTGCAGAGTGGCCTTTCAGGGTGATTAGGGTGCAATGGGTGCTGAGTGGCCTTCCAGGGTAGTTGGGGTGCAATGGGTGCAGAGTGGCCTTTCAGGGTGATTAGGGTGCAATGGGTGCTGAGTGGCCTTCCAGGGTGGTTAGGGTGCAATGGGTGCTGAGTGGGTGACAGCAATTATGTCTCAAATAAAATACATCATGTTGTGTAATAAGAGCTAATACATTGTATTAATTAAGTTTTGTGGTCAGTTTATTGTAATCCTGATGGATGCGTCCTGTGATAGACAATGAATCACCATCAGCTCATCTAATCACCTGCAAACTTTATTTAATGCATTGTTTTTATGTATTTATTATATTAATAAATGCCAGCCCTTTTCTAAACAGTTAAATCAGATGGCTTCCAGATGGTTCTATGTAACAAAGACCATGTGGTGTGGTTATGGAAGAGCTCTCTATGGAAGTCTCGGCCCAGGCCTGTGTGTGTGTGTGTGTGTGTGTCTCAATCGCTCATTGCTGCCTCGTGTTTTCAGATGACCAAGAAGATCAAGAAGCTGGAGAAGGAGACCACCCAGTGGAGGACCAAGTGGGAGAGCAACAACCAGGCCCTGCTGCAGATGGCTGAGGAGGTGAGGTGTCAGACATACTGTGGAGATGCACCCATCCACCGGCCGGTGACCGGAATTGGACAGTTATCAGCATGATCGTTTATTTTTTTAATTTTTTTAACATGGTATTAATCTGTCGCAATTCTTGTCTGTTAACAATTAACAGTTAACCTTGAACATCCCTGTTACACACGGTGGTGGCACCAGAAGACGTTCATGGTCACTCCCCTTCTTCTGTAGCTAGCTGTCATGGTAGCCTATATTCTACAGCAGAGGTCTTAAATGTTTTTCGGGCAAAGGACCCCTGGTAGGTAGATATTACATATAGTATCAAATATTTAGTTGCCTGGCCAACAATAATGTGTAGCATGGCCTATAATGCCATGTATAAAAGCAGGTCACTAAGCAATTTAACTAATAATTGACAGTTTTATATTTATAGCACAAGTTGTATTTATGCTCAGATATATTTTCTGACCTTTTTAAAATTTTTGATTTTTGGAAGAAAAAAAATTTGGGATCAAAAAGTTAGGAGGACCCCCTTCAGTACCTCTGAGGACCCCCTAGGGGCCCCAGACCCCCTGTTGAAGACCTCTGTTCTAGAGACTGTAGCTAGCTGTCATGGTAGCCTGTCTGTATGTCTGTTTACTGTAGAGACTAGCTAGCTGTCGGCACCGTGTGGAAATTGGTGTCCGTGCAAGACGTCATGAAGTTAACCGTAGGTCGGCCGCTCCAGATTGGTTTTATATTACACTGACAAGACACAGTTTATCTTAAAGTAAAACAGAGAGCAAATCTATGACTTGCACCAGCCTCTTGTCTCTGTGAATCACAAACTCACAGAAAATGAATAGCACTATAGTATCTTCCTCATTTATCTTCCTCATTTATCTTCCATGTGATCGCAGAGAAAGGGTTGCCAACTTTGTGAGTACCCCATAAGAGACACCATGCCAAATGTTGGCAGATGCACGGTGCCAAGGAGAGGGTGTTTTTTAGGGGTGGTACGATCGTATGACGATAGAAAAACATCCACCGTCTTAAATTATGCTTTATCGTCTATGTCGTTGTTGGTAAAATCACACTCTTTACGGCATAAGCTTTTGGAGTCTGTATTTTGCGCGGATTACACTTGTTTGCTTTTTAATGGTGAGGCTTTTATTGTTGCACTTCCAGTAACTTGTGTAGTTTTCGTCAGCTCTCTCTCTCCACTGCTGTCTTATCTTTACCTCGCTGAGCCCCGTGTGTGCGTGCGTATGAGTGAAGTGATCCCTGCCCGCCCCGCAGTGGAGCAGACAGCACGGAGTAGCGGCTCGTGATCAGAGAAACATTGGTGAGGCAGATTCGTACTCTGCTTGTGATCGATTAAGTTTAACCTGCCAGCCTACAAGTTGTATTAAGTTGTTTTGCGCGGTGCATCGCCGATGCTACTGCTGCAAAGTAAACAAAACACGCTAGCTAGCTACCTGGCAAAATATAGCCTAACCAGGATGTAGTCTATGACTGAAATAATGTGCATCCGCGTTGTGGTCTAAAGACAGACAGGTGGAAAAGGATAAGAGAGTCGTGAAGTCCTGGCTAATATGGGACCGTTAGCAACTGTATCGCAGGGTGAAAATGAATGGCTACATTCACATTTTAGAGTAGATATTCCTGTGATGGCCTGTTGAGGAATTCTATCTTGGAATAACAGACGCCTGTACTGTGTTATGTTGAAGCAGGAATGCCTCAGATAAGAACTGAGCCCAGCGTAAACATCTTGAAGTACTCAGTAGTGCTCTTAAATCAGTGTTGTCCAGCCACCCCTCTCTCTACCCCTTAGTACTGCACTAACAGTAGTGGTACAATGATACAACTATCAATAGAAGTGTCCTTGCTGTCAGTATCCTAACAGAGCGTTTGCGTACGACAGCTGGCTTGTGACCTCTTCTATTGACACCTTCTGTTTGTAAGTCGCTTTGGATGAAAGCGTCTGCTAGATGGTACATATAAAACGGTCTACATGCTTTCCTCTCCCCCTCCCCCGCTCCCCCTCTCCAGAAGACGCTGCGTGACGGCCACTTCAAGGCCATGCAGGGGAAGCTGGAGCTGCTGGAGAGGCTGTGCCGGGCTCTGCAGAAGGAGAGGAACGACCTCAACGGCCGCCTCCTCCTCCTCCAGGAGGCCCCGGAGGAGGAGGAGAGGCAGTGTGGAGGGGTGCCGGGGGAGGTTTCAGGGACCGAGGGGGATGGGGCGCCAGGCGAGAGGCCCAGGGCTGAGGGGGAGTCAAGTGGGGCGCGGGAGGAGAGGCCCGGCAGGGAGGAGGGAGGCCACCAGGTCACCAGGCCACCTGAACCGGAGCTGGGCTCCACAGCCGCCGCCTCTCCCGGACCGGGGGCCGCCCAGGACGGACCAGGCCAGGCCTCTGACCCCTTGGCCACCCACGTGTAGCAGAGGGGAGGGTGTGATGAAACGGGCTTGGTCGGTCCTACAAACCAACGGCCCAATCCAAACCCCCCCCCCCCCCCCCCACACACACACACACACACACACAGAAAGATAATTCATTAATGTTTCTTTTGTTTTATTTGAAGACCTGCCTTCCTGGGCTTCGGGGCGGGTGGCGCCCCCATGTGGGCTCTGGTGGTATATTGAGACATGCGAGACGGTTGTGTCGGGGATTGTAGTCTTTCCTGCCCACGTTTCGTTTGGTTGTGGAGCGTGGCTCTGTGGCAAGCACTTCTTCACTCTCGTTTCTACCACAGTTGTATTTTCATAGGAGATCCTCTGAAGCTGAAGCTGTTACCACTCTAGAAATGTTTTATTTTTTTCTTCTCCTGAAACCTGTCCCTACTTTGCAGGTTTTTTTCCTTTTGTCAGATTAATAAATTATGAACGTATTGTTTTTTTAATCCAGTTGGAAGTAGTTGTTCAGGTGTAGGCTATTACCAGAGTTTCCAGCCTTGCTTCAATTCACTAATCAATGTGTTAATGGGCCTGGTTTCCAAGGCAACAGGACATGGCTTCGTATGAGCAATGTGTATATTTTCAGTTCTGACTTGATTACAGGGTTGTTGTTTTTTTTTTTACTCTAATTTATTTGTTTCCCCATCCACCTATAGACCCAATAATGATGTTACGTTTGAGTTAATGTCATCAAGTAATCAGGGTTTAGACTGGAGCAAAATGTAATGAGAAGAAATCGATTGTTGTTCTAATGCATTTTCTATCAAGAAATTCCCTCTGAATTAGTTGAGTTCCACCTTATTGTATTCTATACTACCTTGTTAGTTCAACAGTGAATGTTTAGTTTGTCTTCGGATGTACTGGTTTGTCTGAACCTTACTCTGCAGGACATGAAGCATGTGAATACAAACTGACCACAGTAAGAAGCAACAGCTTCTTCTTGGTGCGCCTGGGCAAAATATCACTGAAATGGTCTGTTTGCCTGAGGTGTAATGGGACAATTGGCAATCAACATGGTCACCTACCTTATAGTCCTACAGTGACATCTGGAAGATTAGTTAAAAAGTTAAACCAGTATTCATTGACATTCCACTGGCTGGCAAGTCTTTCTAAATTAAGTACCTAAAGTAGGTTGATTGTGACTTCGTTCATTCTTGCCCCTACAGTTGACACAATTGTAAGCAGGGTCTTTAGACTATTCACAATGCAGGTAGAATTTAGTGTCCATTTAGATATTTAGGTGAACATCTGTAGCAATGTCACTGTCAAACTTTGTTCTGTATAAGCTGTTCATTTTACACAGCCATTGAAATCTATTCAATTTCTAGTCAAATCTAAGAACAGATTAACATTTAAAGATGCTGATAAATACAGAAAGGGTTATATTTGACAATTAGCATTTTGGTAGCAAGTTGGTGCTGCTGGATTCTGGTCAAATGCATTTGTCTTCCAGCTGGCGAAAACCTTGACCTGAAGCTATTGAGCAAGATCTTACTCACCAACTAGTTGGGAGTTATTTAGGGAATGTATAGAAACTTTAGAGCGCTTTTATTTTGCCATTTCAGAATCCTCTTACGTTGGCATTGCCCCAGATTGATTCTCAGGTAATGTCAGAATCTACCTCTGCAGGTGAGACTTTGAACTGTGAAAGAGGAGGCATCAGTCACCACTGCTTTAGGAACCACCCCGCTCACACCATCAGATTGTATATTGTTCTTACAGTCCTGTCTTGCCTTTCAATAAACATTTTGTAGAATTTGCAAGTCAGTCTTTGAGTCAGTCTAACAGTCTAACTGTCACCAAGGCCTCTACAGGATTTAGCCATCCCGTAGACATCTAATGCAGGGGTTCTTAAACTGGGGGTCGTGAGACACGAGGGGGTCACGAGATGATTTTCAGATATTAAATAATTTCCAATGATTAAAGTGGAATTGTTTAGCCATTGTTGGTACAATGTATACATCACTTTGATGTGTTCTCCTACTGGCCTGTATTAAAATACTATCAAATAATATGGCTGTTATTCTTCTACCATCTCTGGATAGCGGGGGTCGAGAGTCTCTGGTACTTATTTTGGGGGGTCCCGAGCTGGAAAGGTTGAGAACCCCTGGTGTAATGGATGGAATGCAATAAGGACCATCTACATGTTTTAAAAGTTACAAAATGTTTTATTGCAATTCACACCAGCTCATTGAGTTCTGTTCTGCAAGGAACAAGGAACTTTCAATTGCCCAGTTTCTGCCAGCCACACAACTCATTTGAGCATTTTAAATGTACCTGAACACTGACAGGGAATGCTTTTAACATGGCAACAATTAAGGAAATGTTACATAAATGTTTTTAAAGAGCCTGTACAGATTAATAGGTAGGGTATATTTACCTAATACA
Organism: Typhlichthys subterraneus; assembly: GCA_027564835.1. Lineage (NCBI taxonomy): Eukaryota > Metazoa > Chordata > Actinopteri > Percopsiformes > Amblyopsidae > Typhlichthys > Typhlichthys subterraneus. The sequence goes on along the minus strand of JAODUH010000018.1, from coordinate 7,717,756 downwards.
CGATAGTGCTCAGATCCCAGAGTTTCCTGCAACCTCAAAACAATTTTTAAATCCTTTATCTAACCCTTACCTCAATTCCATCCACTCAGAATACCCAATAATAAACTAAACTCAAAGGTAAACGTCAAACATTTCTGATCTAGCACGATCAAATGATAATTCTTACCATTGTAGACTGAAGTATAGCTCATTCAAAACTGATGTTTTCTAAAGCTTCACAATGAGTTACGGTAGGTGCATGTTCTCATCAAGCAAAACACACTAAAACTCAAGTCAATGCATTTTAAAAACGGGCCAAAACAACAAAACTGGTCTAAATCTTTTTTTTTCCTTTTTCTTTTTTAGGAAGCTAGGCATTGAAAACGGCTTGGCCAGAAGGCCAATGGCTCGGCTCCTCTATGCCAGCTAGGTGGGGTCTCTTCCAGGCAGCTTCTACCTCCCTGGGGAGGGGGTCAGAGTGTAGACCAGCGGGGGAGAGAGAAGTGTTATTTTGGACTGGAGGAGACAGGGCCAGTATTGTGGATGGGTTAGGCCCGGAGTCCAAGGGAGGACTGAGCAGGACTACACCCGGAACAACACTCCTGCAGTGGGGAGGGGGTCCGGGTTATGGAGCCTGGCCCTCGAGCTCTGAAGCAGGCGTGTCTGGCTCCTCATCGTTGTAGATGTTCTCAGCCTGGTAAAGCGGGGAGGGAGGGATGGATGGATAGAGAGAAGACTACATGGTCAGGATAGAAAACCACAAGTTAAAAACAAGTTCTGTGCTGCCATTCACGCGGGTTTATGCCATGGTGCGTTTCAATCCAGGCGCTGCGTGTACGCTAAGCAAACAGCCAAAAGATCTCTCTCAGATCACTGGTTTAAATCTTCAGGTATGTAAGAAAGTAGAGTTGATTTAACGAGTTTTAACAGTTTTCCTGAGAACACACTCCCATTAACTGGACTGTAAAACACATTTGCAAAACCATATTAACTTCTAGTTTTGTTTATTTCATTGTTGTTATGCTGTGTCACCAGTATGCATGTAATGGTATGTGTATTCGTATCAAACCGTTTCGGTACAGACGTTGCGGTTCAGTGCACGCATGTTGAACGGTATGGTGTAAAGCTATCATAATGCGGAACTAAAATTCAGAAGTTTCACATGGTGCCTTTAATCTGTAAGCCTTAACTCAAATATGACCTGCCTGTCATGCCTTCAAAACAGCTGTGTGGTGAAAGTGGTACGTGTTGGATCAGAAAAGTAGTGTGTCGGCGTCGTTCTACATCAAAGACCATTGCACAATGCACGCGGAACTAAGGTTGAAGAGTTTTTCTCTGCATTTGGACTGCCATGCACGCGAACTGCACGCAGATTACCGACGGATTTTACCTGTCCCGCACTAGTTAATGCAAGTAACTAGCTCATAATAAATGTTCCATTGCTGTAACGTGTGGGGGTGCATATACCCTCCTCCACACAGGTGGGCAGTAACAATAATTGTGTTATGTTTGTGTGTATGTACACGTGACACTGAATAGAAGGGGGCTGCTCCCCATTTTACAAACGCATCGTGCAGTATAAACATAATATCAGGCATGATTTAGGACAGTTATGTAGAATCATGAATATAGTAATATATGACAAGAAGTCATGTGAGCAACAGTTGGGTCAATGAAATTATTGTGACAGGGAGCGTGGTTGGTCTAATAAAACATTTCTGCTCCTTCTATGGTATGGCACGTTCTGATTAAAGAAAAGATGATCAAACGCGAGGTTATTAAGACTATAAGCTTATAGGGTAAAACACCAAAATACAGAAAATGTACCGAACCGTGACTTCAGTTACCGTTAGCTACCAGAAACTGCACGTCAGTGTGCATGGATGGGTCTGACTCTTCCATCCTGCAAAATGCTAACTGAAGAACATACATGACAAGCGCAGCACTGCCTGTCTCGTGTGTGAAGGTTCCTGCAGCATTCCCAGTAGTAGGATGAACACATGGAATGTTTACTCTTATGAAGCTGTAATATTTATGAGTCTCCTTTAAACACTCTGGAAGCATGCGTTAACGTGCACGCACGCACACACACACGCACAGGAGTAGGTGTCCCACTCACCATCTGCCAGACTTGCATGATGTTGTCCTCAGACACGGAGCAGATGACCCAGGGTTCGTTAGGGTTCCAGGAGAAGTCTGAGATCTTGGCTGTGTGTCCTCCGTGGATAAACTGCAAGAGGCAGAGGTGTGCATGTTTAAGAAAGTAAATAAGTATATGCCATTGAGAGGTGGGTGGAAACACATTTGGACAAGTATATCGAAGCTGAGGAGGCAAGACCTTCAAGACCAGGCGTAGGCGTTGAACCAATGAACAACTGGGTCAAACAGCTGGTGAACTGTAGAGTTCCACAATATAGACGCCCCACGCACTAGAGACTAGACTAGGGACCCAGACACCAGAACGCACCAGGTGCATTGTGGGTAGGAACCTACCAGCAGCTCCGGCGGACCATCCTCTGCATCCTCCGCCGACTGCTCCTCTCCAATTTTGCTGCAGGAAACAAAAAACCCAGACGGACCAATGAGAATGGAGATAGACACATGGCGTCCAATCACAGGCCACACGCTGGGGTTTCAGAAATGTAATCAGGAAATACATCGTTGTACGAGGGAAATCATCCCCTTCACCAAAATACCAAACGTCTATGGCAGATTACAGTGTCTCTGATAAACTCCATGTTAGCCTCCTTGAGCAAGGTGGCTAACAAATACTTGTAGTTGTACTCAATGTAAGGCTGGAGGCGCAGGGTGCATTTTTTCCTGGCCAGCTCAGATGGCCGTTTATCAGATTTTTTTACGAGACCATTCCAATCTCGCCAGCTTCAGTTTAACGTCACTGTGGTAACCAGACTGGAGAGCCTAGAAATGATTGTGAATGTGTCCGAGTAGCAACTGAACTTGCCAACCAGCGTCGTGTTTATAGCTACACGACATGTTTTATGTGTGAGGCGTGTCATCCAATCAACTGCCAGGTATTTTCTTAAAGTGCCTGCCTTTTACAAACAGTTTCAATAGACGTCTCCCCAGATGTGACTAACAATCCATCTGGCGTGTCAGGTTACGGCTACTTGCCAGTCAAGTTGAAAACCAGCCAATACTGGTCACGGGCTGTTTGACAGCTGCACCTCTAATTGTTAGGTGACCTACCTGATGGTGCATTGTGAAGGACAGCGCTGACACAGGGTGCGGAGAACATGCTGGGAGTGGCTTCTTACCTGAGGTCCCACACATTGAGGCGGCGGTCGGTGCCACTGGACGCCAGGATTGTCTCGTTGTGAGGAGACCACTGGACCTGCGTGACGACAAATACAAAGTCCTTATGGGCGCATCTAGCCACCTGGCAGCCATCTTGGCAAGGTCAAAGTTCTTTTCAGCACATCTAGCCACCCGGCAGCCATCTTGGCAAGGTCAAAGTTCTTTTCAGCACATCTAGCCACTCGGCAGCCATCTTGGCAAGGTTAAAGTTATTTTCGGCACATCTAGCCACTATGCATCCATCTTTGTGACACCACTGGGCTGTTAATAGGAAGACTGCAGACCCCCACAGGTTAAACTACTACTCGTGTTCAACTGTCGGCATGCAACGATACGATTGGCTTTATAGGATAAGGTCTGGCTGTTATAATGCATACGATTGGCTCTCTGTTCCACCAACTGCCATTTGCCGTTACAGACCCATAGAGTTCTATTCAGAATGATGCAAGTGGTCTGTCTCCTCTATAATGCCAGAAACAGACAGTTGCACACAGTGTGTCCATTCAAGCAGCGGCCATACAAACAGTCACACAAAGGTTTGGAGGGGGAGAAAGAACCGCTTCTGACCTGGAAGATTTCGTCCTTGTGGGATTCAAAGGAGTGGAGCTTGAGCTTGAGATTCCTCAGGTCCCACAAGGCAACAGTCTGAGAAAAACACACAGGTGGTTGCATAAAACCATGAAACCTCTCAATGGCAATACAATATGAAATATTACCAGCACAACAATCTGATGAAGACGTTCAGTTGACATACATTTCAGATTGTCATTACACAGTGACAACAGAGCTATGGCTGTAATGAATATCCATTCACTTCTAGCATTCTGAACCACATGCCATGATGCCAGAGCACTGGCTGGGCTAGCTCGACGGACTAATTGGTCTAATTGGATGGATGAATGGATGAGTGTCTCTTTGCCTGTCTCTTTGCCTGCCTGTCTGCCTGCCTGCCTGTCTGTCTGCCTGCCTGCCTGCCTGCCTGCCTGCCTGTCAGGGTGTCTGACTAGGTGAGTGTCTGTCTGTCTGTCTGCCTGCCTGCATGTATGACTGGCTGGTTGTCTGAGTATGAGACTAGCTGACTGACTAGCTGACTGACTAGCTGACTGACTAGCTGACTGACTGTCTCCCACCTTGTCTGCGGAGCCCGTGGCCAGAATGAACTCGCTGTACGGGTTGAAGCTCAGGCAGTTGACCTCGGCAGTGTGGGCGTCCACGGCGTGGCTGGGCTTGGACGTGTTGTTGGAGCGCGTGTCCCAGCTGGATGGTACACATTGAAGAATCATCATCATCATCATCATCATCATGAACACGTTACACAGGAGCAGGAGGGTCTGGGGGTCTGGGGGTCATTCCACCCATAGCTGAGAGGTTGTGAGTTCAAGCCCCAGTGCTGCCCAGCCTGTAAGCATCATATCTGCTCCTTCATACGTATAAACCTCACTTTAGTCTCTGGATGAAGGAACTTTGAATGTAAATACTTAAACCATGTTATTTGACCATGTAAGCCCGCACGGACGCACACGCGCTCACATCATAACAAACAAACTCTAGGCCAGCTCACATCGTGACAACGACACACACACACGCACGCACACATAAACACACACACACACGCACGCACACTCACACACACATAAACACACACACGCACGCACACACACACACACACACACACATAAACACACACACACACGCACGCACACACACTCACATCATGAGCTTCTGGTCGTCGGCCACAGAGCCGAACAACGACTCGTGCAGCAGGTGCCAGGAGACGTCCTCCACCACGGCCGTGTGGCCCGTGAAGATGGTCTTGGCGTCCACCACCTTGCCCTCCTTGGGCCCCGCACCGATGTCCCACAGGCAGATGGTCTTAGAGGGCACAGGGTGGAGAGGGGTCAGGGGTCAGGGCAGCTCCCTGTGTGGTGTGTGTGTGTGTGCGCGCTTGATATTGCGTGTGCGTATTGCCATTTTTTTTTTTTTTTTTTTTGTTTCATTTTGGTTTCGGTTCACAACCCTAGATATGTCCCTATAACTTTTCAAAATTGTGCAATGGGTGGAGTCAGGCTCAAAACTGTGGGCAAAGCTACAGTTATTTCCAAAACACAGAGCCGTAGAGGGGCTGTGAGCGGTGAGAGGGGGCTGCTCGGTTACTCACGTGGTCGTCAGAGGCGCTGAGCAGGTTGCCGCTAAGGTTGGGGTTCCAGGACAAGCCGTAGCCCTCCTTCTGGTGCCCCCGGAGGCGCAGGTCGGGACTGCACTCCCCGCTGGGGTCTGCAGGGAGAACGCACACGCACACTTCAGGATAATGTGACAAGCAAAGCATCATCTTGTCTGCCACTAGATGTCGCATTATATCTCAGAACAAAACCCATGCTTTGTCACACAGCACTGATTTTCACGTTCTCTCTATATTTCAACAAGTGACAGTGAGGGTGACAGGCTGCAATCTGACTTTACAATTCACTCACCTTGCTCAGTAAGCTACTAAACTCTGACAATTATATAGCTGCATATTAATTAGTAAATACATCCCGAACATGTTTAGAAACAGACTGACCTGGCCTGGCAGATATCTCAAGCTCTACGCGTGTGATATTGCTTAGGCCTATTACTTAGGAGTACCTTAGCGTCCTCTAGGAGTCACCACTGTACATTATAGTCTCTGTGTGGATTGTAAAGGCTATATGTATGTCGATCTAAACATCATATTATAAAAAGAATCTGGCGGGCCAGGTTTGGCCCATGGGCCGCTATTTGCCGACAAGGTTTGGCCGCCATTTGCCGACTCATGTTCTAGAATATTGTCAACATTTTCAAAGACTCAATAGACCGCTAAACACAGTATATGTGTGTGTGCGTGCGTGCGCGCAACAGCGGTCTGACCAGGCTTGGAGGGGTGCTTGGTGTAGTCGAACACCAGCACGTCGGAGGTGGGGGTCTTGGTGGCGATGATGCAGGGGTTCTGGGGCATGTAGCGCGCTCGGTTCACCTCCCCCTCGTGGTTGATCTTGATCTCGATCTCGATCTTCCCGCTGACGGAACCGAAGCCGCCGAACTCTGGGAAGAAAGCGAAGTAAAGCGAGTTAACTAACCATCCCTGTGGAAACCTGCACCCGTGGCTCCACGCTACTGCTACACAGGTAATCACATTTCCATTCAGTCAGTCATTCATTCATCTGGTATGGGTCACTTACTCTCAAACATTGGAGCAAGCTGCAAGAAAAGTGCAGGCACGACCCTGAATTACCTTCCCTGCTCTTATAAGGTCAGGGCCCAGTAAATCCTGGCTGATTCTATCCACGCTCTGTCCAAGGGGTTTAAGGTGCTCCGATAAAATGTGCCACAGACTAATGTGCCAATGGCCTTTTAAAGAGCATGATGCCATGTTTATACTTGTGTTAAAGATATGTTGTCTACATGGGTTCATTTGTCACCTATTTCTTACTGTAGTCTGTCATGTTGCTGCTGGCTGGAACACAATTATCCCTCGGGGTAATAAAGATAACCTTGAACATTCACTTATCAGTAGGTTTGTCTCACGCTGCTTAGCATCAGTTCCTCAGGTGAGTAGTGGAAGTGTCTGAAAACTAAAATCAACAAACATTTCCTCTTAGTGCAGTGCATCGAAGCACCACTGAATGTGCTAGTGTGTGTTCTGCTTTAAAACCATGTTTCTCTTCACGTTTTCTAACTTTCCCAAATGCCTGGTGCCAAGTACTCTGAGCTGCAAGCTTCCAGGCTGTCAGCGGTGGGACCGGCCAGACAGACAGACCCCCGTCCTCCTGCCCCTCCACACCCAAGCGGGATGCCCTCCAACATACCTGCTGGAAGAATGAACAAAGAAAACAATGTTAGCACCAGGATGTCCCAAGAGCTCACATGACCTAGACCTACGTTGGATTACTTAAGGAGCGTAGAGTTCTACCAGAATTCTAAAGCCCCAGACACTCTGAAAGAGACCATCAACGACGGGAGACCATGCAACATCAATCAACTTGTAGCAACGACAGGTGACATTTTTTTAAAATAAAATAAAGTGGGTGACTACAGAGATAAACTAAACTCCACATGAGGCGACTATAGGGGTGTAACGGAACGTTTATTCCTATCAAACCATTTTGGTACAGACGTTGCGGTTTGGTGCATGCATGTTGAACGGTATGGTGCGAAGCTAGCATAATGCGGAACCAAAATTCAGAAGCGCGAGTTTCACATGGAGCCTTTAAGCTGTAAGCCTTGGCTCAAATATGACCTGCCTGTCATGCCTTCAAAACAGAGACAAAACGAGAGTTTTTCTTCGCATTTGGACTGCCATGCACATGAACTCCCGCACTAGTTAATGCAAGTAACTAGCTCATAATAAATGTGCCATTGCTGTAACGTGTGGGGGTGCATATACACACTTCCACACAGGTGCACAGTAACAATAATGGTGTAAAGTTTGTGTGTGTGTATGTGTACACGGCAAGAATGAATGGAAGGGGGTTGCTCCCCATGTTACAAGCGCATTGTGCAGTATTAACATTAAGGACAGTTATGTAGAATCATGAATGTATTAATATATGACAAGAAGTCATGTGAGCAACCAAGTTATGAATACAACATAACAGTTGGGTCAATTAAATGAAAGGGAGCGTGGTTGGTCTAATAAAGAATATATTTATGGTCTTACAATATACTGTAGTTTTTCATGGTATGGCATGCGTGAGCTTATACAAGCTATAAGCTTATAGGTCATTTGTGTAAAACCTTCAGTGTACCGTTACACCCCTAGGTGACTACCAAAGGGAACAAAGTATATCGTTGGACATCGTGACAGATGACAGAAACCGTTTTGGGTGTGGAAATATGCAACACTGATACCCATTACCTAGGCAACCATGGCCCTGGACTGTCCACTAGCAACCAACTGTCAACTACAAAGCGATGGCTGATGAGCACAAATATGCATTTTCCATACTGTCCCAACCATTCTTTAAATGGTGTCGTGTAGTGTCAATACCCTGAGGAAGACAGTGTTGCTGTCGAAACATTGGTATTAAACTTTAATTTTGCCTCTAAGAATTAAAGTGTGCTTTTACTATACCTAACCTGGTTTCGCTCAACCAGCCAACACCTTCCCACTACCTTAGTGAAGGGTTTTATGATGTCAAATGTTTAGGACAAGAATCATTAGCTGTGTCTCAAATCAAATAGTTCTGTACTTAAATTAAAAACGTTCTAGATAAATTAAACAAGTTTTCCACAATGCCATGCAGTCATCAGCACCCCATTTATGCAGACATAATTTTTGACATTTCACAATCGTATGTGTTCATAATCAGTGCACACAAAACAATCATTTGCGCCTTATTTTGAGGAACATTTCATGTAAACAGGTGACATCATCTGTCATTTGATTCGTCTTGCGCTGGAATGGGCCAAACCGCTCCCTGTTGTTGTGAGCCATCATACTGGGTGGGGTGGGGGTGGAGTGGGGGTGGGGGGTTCTCACCTCCTTTCTCGCTGTCGTAGTGCGATGCGTCGAACTGCGCGTCGTCGTTGGGCACCTGCACGCTGGCGATGACCAGGTGGTTCTGCTCGTCTGAGGTGTGGGTGCCCAGCACCAGCCTGTGCACAGCGTAGTCCTTCCCCTCGGGCCTGCACAGCAGCACAACTCACCAGTTGGGTAGGTGCCCCCCCTAGCGATACTTTGGAGGTACTACAACAGCAATCAACTTATATTTTGGACTGAGCGATATTGTTCCAACGCTTTGCCATCTTCAAGCTCAAAGCAAAGCAAACACACCTCTCCCTTCAATGCCATAGGGTGCTCCCTTAGAAACCTCTCCCTTCAATGCCATAGGGTGCTCCCTTAGACACCTCTCCCTTCAATGCCATAGGGTGCTCCCTTAGAAACCTCTCCCTTCAATGCCATAGGGTGCTCCCTTAGAAACCTCTCCCTTCAATGCCATAGGGTGCTCCCTTAGAAACTCCATTGGACATGCATTGCGAATGCTAGGGAATTGTTGTTGCATGGTACAGGCTGAACCACTGTGTGTATTTACGGAGCCCGGGCTGTGTAGAAGTACCAGATTATTTTTTCAGCAAGCACCAAGTGAGGGAAAAGCTTGCGGATTGCAAGGAGATATTTTATTAATTTGATAAAAAGTGTATTAGCTTACAATCCTAGACTATACCATTAAGATACATTCCTGATCTGTTTACTCCTGGAGCACTTCAAAGATACCGTTTGCAATTTACTTAAAAAATGTTATGCAACCATTACCATCCATCCATCTTCTCCCGCTTATCCGGAGTCGGGTCGCGGGGGCAGCAGCTTCAGTAAGGGACCCCAAACTTC
>JAODUH010000018.1:7689743-7700458 GCA_027564835.1 Typhlichthys subterraneus | reverse complement strand
AGGAGGAGGAGGAAACAGCTCTACATGGTAGAGGAGGAAACAGCTCTACAGGGTAAAGGAGGAGGAGGAAACAGCTCTACAGGGTAGGGGAGGAGAGGAGAGCTCTACAGGGTAGGGGAGGAGAGGAGAGCTCTACAGGGTAAAGGAGGAGGAGGAAACAGCTCTACAGGGTAGGGGAGGAGAGGAGAGCTCTACAGGGTAAAGGAGGAGGAGGAAACAGCTCTACAGGGTAGGGGAGGAGAGGAGAGCTCTACAGGGTAAAGGAGGAGGCACTCTGTTCAAATGAGAATGGACAGAAGTTAGACATGGCAGTTGAGGCGTGCCTTGCCTGATGGAGCATCACCGCCCCCTGCAGGCGAGAGCAGACAGTCTGGAGGTCAGCAGGAGAGAGATGAAGACCGAGCTGAATGTTCAGAAGAGGAGAAGCAGCCAACTGTCAGACTTAAGAGACAGCCTCTCTGACCAGCTCCTGCTCTACAGGTGAGACAAACCAGGCATGCCGCTAAAGCAGGGATTCACGTAATGAAAACTGCCTCTTGACGTCTGACACGTTCTGTATTATCTGAATGCTTGCAGTCAGAGAGAATGGTCTCTTAAGGATCATAACCAAGTGATTGAGTGCAATACATGTTCACATACACTCTCCATCTACATGGTGTTAACTCAGTACAGTATTACACTCTCCATCTACAGTGTTAACTCAGTACAGTACATAATTACAATGATAGTCAACAAAATAATATTCTTCATATGGTCACCCTTGTAATCTCTCTACTTGCAGGGCTGCCATGGTGGACTAAAACATTATGAGGACCCATCTTCATATTGTTATTGCAGCAGATGTATTGTAAGGTGACAGGTTAAACCTCGATGGAATAGAAGCTTCAAATGGTTCTATGTTAATGTATGCCCACCCAGAACCTTTTTGAAGAGCGTTTTCACCTCACGGCCTGCAGGGGGGGGTTTTGCTGTTGCAACATAAAAGCTTCCTGTAGCCCCAGAGGCACTAGTGAACTCATGCACGAAGTGGTGGATGTACTTATAAGGGAAACAGAATCTGAACAGTGGAACACAGAGAGAATGACCTAAACCAACTAAAGGAGACGTTCATGTCACAACAGAAGCCACAAGCCCAAGTAAATACAAATCACCAGGTGGACAAAGTGCATATTAACTTGTGGAAGACATCATTGATGATGTTGTTCCTAGTTTAGCAGGACACTTGAGCTTGCTGAGACAATGTTGCTGCCAGAGAAAGCACCACTGTTCACATGGAAAAAACACTTTATTATATGAACACTACATTCACTAAACACCTTCAAAAAATACTGGACATAGAAAAGTTCAGCTAGACATACGCTACAACAACAAGATTATTTAGCTGAGAAAAATATCTGAATAATACGGTTGGGCCCTCTGAAGTCCAAGGAGTGAAAAGGTAAAGGAATGCAAAGATCAGATTCAGGCATCCAGATTATAACTACATGATCTGTTTCTATGGTAACCTTCATTAACATGCACTATGCCCTCTTAACACTGTTTCATACACAAAAGATGGAAATAAAAGTGTTTGTTCTGGCGACGCTGGTGAGTGTGGTAACGTTAGACTCTAATACAGAACCGAGTGCGTTTTCTTTAGAAACAGGAAAAGCTGCTTTATTAGAAAAGTACAATCATTTGATTGACACAAAACATTACTGATGTTCCCTGACAAATAAATAATGTGTTTAAAAAAGAAAGCCGTTGGCGGGGGCAACCACACAAACGCGGTCCAGATGAGGTCAGAAGAGCGCCTGAGGAGAGGCAGTGTAGGTCAGCGTCTCACGGCAGGTCCTACAGTTCATCACGCGCTATAGTGCTCTCCCAGGATGAGTGAAACAGTGCCACCTGTGGGCCAAACAGTGTAACTGCACCACTGGTGCAGGACAGAGACCAGAGAGGAAAGGGTAGGTGTGTGTGCGTGTGCGTGTGCGTGTGTGTGTGTGTGTGTGTGTGCGTGTGCGTGTGCGTCTGAGACCACAGGGTCACACTGCAGCCTCATGGTCTGCAGAACCATCTGGGTCTTCGTCATTATAGATGTTCTCAGCCTGCAGAGAGAGACAGAGTCAGAGCTCCACAAATCACAGGTGGTCAATGTGTGACTGCTGTACACACACACACACACACACACACACACACACACACACACACACACTACAGTATAAGATAACAAACATGCTATGCTAACTACAGTATAAGATAACAAACATGTTATGCTAACTACAGTATAACACACACACACTACAGTATAAGATAACAAACATGTTATGCTAACTACAGTATGTTTTTCCGCTCACCATCTGCCACACTTGCATGATGTTGTCTTCAGACACGGAGCAGATTACCCAGGGTTCATTGGGGTTCCAGGAGAAGTCTGAGATCTTGGCCGTGTGACCTCCGTGGATGAACTAGTTAATGAGACACATTGTTATATTATTAGATTTACGTGCAATACAGTTATGGACAAGAGTAAACGCTAAATGCCATGCCTTGATGATTACAAACATTTACAGCAGCTTTGTCAATAAAGATGGCGTCAGTAATCAGTAATTATGGGCTAGGCTAACAGCTAAACGCCATTATGTCGTTATATGGCGACAAAGATCTAATCTGGGGCAGATAAAAGGTAGAGTCCGTCTTTCTGGAGAAAGCTTGTGGATATTTGAAGGCGGTCGAACACCGCTCGTATCAACAAAGCCGTAGCACTACGCTTTGCTTCACAATGCGTTTCAACTAGTGATGGCACCAATACGATACTGAGATCAGAAATAGGTCAGATACTGACTTAACTAGCTGGATCGGTATCGGTGACAATTAGACAGTTGTAACCGATCCATGGGGCTCATCCAATTAAATTAATTTACACGCGTAGGTCTACTGTCAAGCATCAGCCATGTCTAACGTAGCCAGGCCACACTATCAGCAGCAGGTTTATAACATGCATCTAGGTCCTAAAATAGAGATTAGCTTTCATTTACTTTGCAACTTAACTTAAAACTTAATACAACACTGGAATCGGATCGTTACTCGGTATCGGCTGATACCAAAAGTGCCGGTATCGGTATTGGCATCGGCACTGAACAAACTAGATCGTGCCATCCCTAGTTTCAACGTGTGAGGTGGGGCCGTGGAGGTCCGCGGAGAAATACCGTTTTTAATCAAGCTGGAAGTTAGCAAGAATGACTGACCCTGCCTAATGAACCATATACAATAATGAATTGTATAAGGACTCAGGTGGAAACTGAGCTCTTCACCAATAAGAACACAGATCATCTCACCAGTAGCTCAGGAGGCCCATCCTCCGCATCTTCAGGAGACTGCTCCTCTCCGATTTTACTGCACACACACACACACACGTGTTAAACCTTGACTAAAAAATGTGTGGTGGTTCACAGAGTGGGGGGGTACAGCTCCCCCTAGAGGTAATTTTAAGATTATTACTTCCCTCCCCACCCAATCATGTTCATGTACAGTCATTCTTAAGCAATTTTTGGGAGGGGAGGGGATAGTTACCTGAGGTCCCATACGTTGAGACGGCGGTCTGTGCCGCTGGACGCCAGGATTGTCTCATTGTGGGGGGACCACTGCACCTGGAACAGCGCATCAAAGAGCTCAAATCACAGCCGTTGTCAATAGCGACAGGGCTGGAACAGGACAGCTGCACCACCCGTTGGCTTTAGCATCAGCGATAGCATTAGTGTTAGCTTTAGCGCTGGTGTCACCATTACCTTTAGAATCAGTGTGAGTGTTCGCTGTAGTGTCAGCATCAGATATAGAATGAGCATTAGTGTTACTATTGGCTTTAGTGTCAGCATTGTCATCGGTATTAGCTTTAGCGTTAGCTTTTGCATTAGTGTCATCTTTAGCATTAGCATCAACTTAAGCGTCAGCATTAGCATCAGTATTAGCTTTAGCATCATTAGCATTAGTATTAGCTTTAGCATCATCATCAGCGTCAGTATTAGCTTTAGCATCATTAGCATCAGTATTAGCTTTAGCGTCATCATTAGCGTCTGCTTTAGCACGACATAGGCCAAGACTTGAGAATATCAGTAACAGAAGCAAAACAGTTGTCTTCTCACAAGTGTCCGTGTCACCTTAACTACATCAGCAGGGACATTTAGCTGAGGAGGCTGAGCGTACGCAGCAAGCAGGCAATGGCGTTAAGGTACCATTAAAAACAGGTAGTGTAGTTCATTGTGTTCTTATACTGCAGGCGAGGACACGGCGATCCGGCCAAACGCTCTTACCTGAAAGATCTCGTCTTTGTGGGATTCAAAGGAGTGAAGTTTGAGTTTCAGATTCCTGAGGTCCCAGAGAGCCACCGTCTAGATGGGGAGACATAGTCACACAAACATATACCGTACTTACACATACATACCCTGCCCAGGCACACTAGCCTACAGCTACTAGCATCTACAGCAACCAGTTTCTAGTTATATTCTGCTTTCTCTGCATGGCACTTAAGGTCAAAGCAAGACTGTGCTTTAGAAATAAATGTGTTGCACTTGTCTTTAACTAGGGATAGCACCGATACGATACTGAGATCAGAAATCAGTTCGATACAGAAAGAGCTGGATCGGTATCGGTGAATTAAATATTTGTTTACCTACCCAGGCAACACTATCAGCATCAGGTTTCTAACATGCATCTAGGTCCTAAAATGAAGATTAGCTGTTAATTTGCAACCTAACTTAAACCAAACCCCTCAAACTAATGCATACATCAATGACAACATTGTAATATGTCCTTATATTCATATATAGCCCATGTTACATTAACTTTTCAAGCCTGAACGTTCCACTACTACATTTTACAGAATGTGCCGTGGTCTCTCAAGTATTTCCGTGGCGGTAGACCAGTCTATTTTTGCCCTGTCCAGTTGACTTGCCCAGTGGTAGTCGCCATGTGGCATCTCTGTCAGTATTCACATAAACAGTTCTCCGCTCTATTTTCCACAGCCACACCTCTCCTGTCGCTGGGAATCTCCAACACTGACAATGAGAAGGCAGCCGGTCGCTGCACCTCCCTCACGTGTGGTCCGTGTGAACGCAGGGGAGTTACCGCCCACACACACACACGTACCTTGTCAGCGGAGCCCGTGGCTAAGATGAACTCGCTGTAGGGGTTGAAGGACAGGCAGTTGACCTCTGCTGTGTGGGCGTCCACAGCGTGGCTGGGCTTGGACGTGTTGTTGGAGCGCGTGTCCCAGCTGGAGGGCGTGCACGCGCACACACACACGTCAAGTCACATTATTTATTTATTAAAAAGCAACCAATGGTGACCAAAGTGCTATACACGACACACAGGAGAGCCAGGCTAGAACCACTGAGCCCCAGTGCCACACACACACATACACTCACATCATGAGCTTCTGGTCGTCGGCAACAGAGCCGAACAGCGACTCGTGCAGCAGGTGCCAGGAGACGTCCTCCACCACGGCCGTGTGGCCCGTGAAGATGGTCTTGGCGTCCACCACCTTGCCCTCCTTGGGCACGGAGCTGATGTCCCACAGGCAGATGGTCTGGGGGGGGGGGAGGGGGACATGCACACATTGTATGACCCCCTGGACATATCACCATGGGGACCCAAACTAGAGAAGCACTGGTCTAGAGGTCAAGGACCTAGTAGACTAAATGACGTGCTGGCAGTGTAGTTCCTCCTGCCACCACCAGGGGCTGTGTGCTCATATTACGGCACTAATCGCTCGAGAACGTGTTCTGTGTGAACACGTGCTGGGCTGTGTGTGTGTGCGCGCGTGTGTGTTTGTGTATGCATATAAAGTGTAGCGGTGTGTGCGTGCATGCGTGTGTGTGCGTGCTTGCATGCGTGTGTGTGCGTCTGTGTGCATGCGTGTGCGTCTGTGTGCATGCATGTGTGTGTGTGTGCATGTCTCACATGGTCGTCCGAGGCACTGAGCAGGCAGCCAGACAGGTTGGGGTTCCATGAGAGGCCGTAGCCCTCCTTCTGGTGGCCTCGCAGACGCAGGTCAGGACGGCACTCTCCTGACACGTCTGACGCACGCACACAAACAACAAGGTCATGTAGCAGACAGTGAGTACAGTGTGAAGGAGCATGGGGGCTTAGACATCTAGGTTGACGATGCGTACAGGGGCTCGAACCCAAGACCTTTCATCTGGGAGTCCAAACCTCCCTGTAGATACCCAATCTAGTGTCTGTGCCATTTAGCTAATATTTGGCGATGCTACAAACGACCTTGCTACAAAGCCAAGGCATCCTGTTGGATTATCCATTCAGACCTTACTCTGTCTCCAATACCCTTATCTTCCACTGCCTCATCATTCATAACATTTAGTTATTTATGTTATTAATAAACAAATTCTATGCATCATGTGGCAACTACATTTCCCATGAGCCTTTGCAAACGCACAGACCACTGAATAAGAAGGTGTGTGTGTGTGTGTGTGTGCGAGTACCAGGCTTGGAGGGGTGCTTGGTGTAGTCGAACACCAGCACGTCGCAGGTGGGGGTCTTGGTGGCGATGATGCAGGGGTTCTGGGGCATGTAACGCGCCCGGTTCACCTCCCCCTCGTGGTTGATCTTGATCTCGATCTCGATCTTCCCGCTGACGGAACCGAAGCCTCCAAACTCTATTGGTGAAGGGCGGGGGGGGGGGGCAGAAAGGGTGAGAACATTCACTACTAACACTTTCATGACACTCACATAATTACATTTAATTGAGACAGGCAGGTGGAGAGAGAAACAGAGGGAGAGAGAGACAGGCAGAGGGAGAGAGAGACAGGCAGGTGGAGAGAGAAACAGAGGGAGAGAGAGACAGGCAGAGGGAGAGAGAGGGGGAGAGAGACAACATTGTCACTGTAATGCCAATAAAGCTTATTGAATTGAGAAAGAGAGAAACAGAGAGAAATATTATAAGACAAGATGTGGGAGGGGCAAATGCTCTGGCGTTAGTTTCAGACCAAAACAACAAAAACAACATTCCCGCAGCGCTGGCTCCGGCCACTAGGGGGAGACACTGACTAGGAGGAGCGTCGTCTCTCACCTCCCTTCTCGCTGTCGTAGTGCGAGGCGTCAAACTGGGCGTCGTCGTTGGGCAGCTGCACGCTGGCGATGACCAGGTGGTTCTGCTCGTCCGACGTGTGTGTTCCCAGCACCAGCCGGTGCACGCTGTAGTCCTTCCCCTCGGGCCTAGGGGGCGCAGTGTGGCGGAGGGATACGTCAGTTCATCATCAGCGCACTTCACCCTTGCTAGCAATGCTACACATGTACATCAAATGCACAGTCTGCTACTGTTTTTGCAACTCGCGTGTGCACTGTCGATAGAATGCATCGGACGCGTACATACGGACAACGAGTGTTAGGGTGCCATGGAGGAGTGGGTGATCAACGAGGAGTACAAGTTCTGGAAGAAGAACATGAGTGTAATTAGAAAGAAAGTCTATGTTTCATGCGTATACGTGTGCAACTCTGGTCCCCACGTGGGGTATTTGTCTCTGATAGGTTAGAACGTAGCTTCAGTCGGGTATCCACATGAGGTTATTTTCTGCTCTAATGAATCACCCACTTGACTAGCAGTCATGGACGATGACATATTTCCTAGAGCTGTATGGTGTCAAAAGCAAATATTACAGAAATTAAGAAAAAAAAAAGGAAAGTGCTTAGCAGGAAGTTTTATCAAGTTTCTCTGGGTCACCTCGTGAGTCATTTTGATCATGGTACTAGTTAGTAGTCTACATTAGAGCATGCTTGTGTGCATGGTTGCCAAAGCTTACTTGTCAATATAGCCATTTCTAGTAGAAAATATAGATTTGTGAATCACTTCAGTAGGCTGTAGCAAGTAAGCTGCACCTGATGTGGGCTGACATTTCTAAATAACGCGCGGAATAATGACGCTGTTGGTGTTTCACCTGTCGTGTGATCTGGCCTTAATACACTTTGTCTAATTCACCAAATATCTCTTTGCATTTCACCATCTTACTGTTCTCTGTGCATGTTGAAAACGTACTGATATTTCCACACAGCCTGGCTCCGTAAATATTAAAACAAACTAAGTGACAAACAACGCTCACAATGATGGCCTTGGCTTCGCAATGCATTTCAATGTGTGGGGCAGAGTTTCTGAGCGAGTTTGTTTTGAGTTAGTGTGTCAGTGCAAGGTCATGGCATTGTCAGAGCCAATCAGAGGCAGAGGAGGGCGAGGTCAGGGGTCATCCCTACCTGGACACGTCCGGCAGCCACTGTGCCGTGAGGCTGGGCCACTCCAGCGCGTGAGTCATGACCAGGTCGTACAGGAAGGGCGTGTTCTTCTTCCAGATCTTGTACTCCTCGTTGATCACCCGCTCCTCCACGGCGTCATCAAACGCACCCGCTGGGGATAGGGGCAGTGCGTTGACCACAGAATCACACAGTACTACATGTCTTAGTTCAGACAGTGTCTGCTGCTTGAACGCTGACATTTACTAACAGTTACTACTAGTAACATGTAAGGCGGTATTTTATTCCTTAGATAGAATGTGTTAAATGTATAGCAGTTTCAATATCCAGGTAATTTGACTAAGAATCTAATGTATTCCCCAAGAAGACAGACAGACATCTTTAACAATTAAATAGAACCGGTAGTTAACCGGTAGCCACATAAGCAACAATGCTACTGAGATTGACAAAGTATTGAAAGTATATTAATATTTAAAGGAGACAAGGTCGGTGTTGTACAATGCACATTATATCTGTACCCATTCTACCAGAAAACGCTGCAAATAAGAAATGTACGTTTTGGATCAGTGCACTTCATCCCCATCAAACATCGGTACATATCGAAATGTAGCTACCGTTTATTAAGAAAATGTGTATTTTTTGGGTGATGTCATTGACGACGTATGTCTGCGATTCGGCAACTGCTATTCTATTGTTATTTTGTTGTTCACTTACTGGGTTTGAAACAAATCGTATTTTGTTAAGTAAGGTATCCTGAGTTGCTACCGTACTAAACGAGCTGACCATATTGTACACAGCTGCGCTGGACGATCATTTTGAGGATATTCGTTAACAGCGCTTATAGTACATTTTAGTTAGCATCCATATACAGTACATATAAGGGGAGCCTGCTAGCTAAACGCCTAACAAATAAACATGATAATATACACCACTGACGAAACAAACATCATAGTCAGCCAGGTAATACCTTCCTTGTCTGCCATTGTGCGTCCTTTAACCAGAGAACAGTCCAGAGGGGAATGCTAAATGTTAATATGAAGATGTTTTGTCTCCAGCCCCGCACAACACACCGCTGGCTGCCACCCAAGCTGCTAGCTAGCTAGCTAGCTACAAGCTAGTGTGCTGCTAGCCTAGCCTAGCCTGCCCGTTGAGCGTGAGCGACGTGGGTGCGTTCGCGCGCTTGGTACAAGTGCCGGGTTACCAGACGACCAATCAGAACGCAGATCAGGCTTCAGTTCAATGTGTCCGGCAGCAGCAGCTGTACAGGTGTGGTGGTGTGCCGACCATGGGAACATCTGATCAGATGTTCATCCAATCGACTGCCAAGTATTCTTTTTAAGGATGTTGTTGCAGTCCTACTGGATACATTTACACGGTGAAACAGACAATTAACTATATGAAATATCTTCAAAACGAGAGCCAATAAAACATTTTCATGGTTATATTCATGTTCAGCACACCAATTAAGTACATATAAAAATAATTGAAAAAATAATAAAATGTTTGTATTAAAAAAAACTATTTCTGTTTTTTTACATGTATTTATTTATTTATTTATTTATCTGATCCAAACACACCCCTATAACCAATCCGGCTATAGCCTGAGGTAGGACCACCTACCTTCTTAACATTATGTTCACGGAAATACGGAAATAAATAAAACAAAGAAATGTAGAAATACAGAAATAAATAAAATAATGTATTTGATAATAAATAAATGTATGTAAATATAATTAAATACATGTAGAAATGCATAAATAAATAAATAAATTCATGTAAAAATACAGAAATAACCTTTTTTAATACAAACATGTAATTATTTTTTCAATTATTTTTATATTTATTTAATTTTTTATACTTTTATTTATTTATTTATTTATACTTTTATATACTTATTTTTTATTATGGCAGTCCTGGTCCTCCATATCATTCATGGGTGGGTGGAGAAAACAGAAATTGATCTGCGCAACCTCCTGAGCAGTAGGTGTCGCTACCGTAATTAGTTGGTGACGGGTATCTACGTCACCGGAACCGGCGAATGCACACGAGAGGAAGAATCCACGGCAGCTTCATGAGGAGGCAGGAAGGTTATTCAGATGATAAAGTATGGAGATCGTTTGACATAAATACGTTTTAACCCGGTAAGACATGCAGACTAGCAACGTATGTATGTGTAGTGTACTGTAGGTTAACTAACAGTAGTCTAATACATGTTTACTACTAGAGATGTGTTCTGTCTGTGTGCTACAGTACTGTAGGTTAACTAACAGTAGTCTAATACATGTTTACTACTAGAGATGTGTTCTGTCTGTGTGCTACAGTATTGTAGGTTAACTAACAGTAGTCTAATACATGTTTACTACTAGAGATGTGTTCTGTCTGTGTGCTACAGTATTGTAGGTTAACTAACAGTAGTCTAATACATGTTTACTACTAGAGATGTGTTCTGTCTGTGTGCTACAGTACTGTAGGTTAACTAA
>JAODUH010000018.1:7632827-7668881 GCA_027564835.1 Typhlichthys subterraneus | reverse complement strand
GTAACCAGTGAAGTGAAGCTAAAACAGGTGTGATATGTGCCCTTTTTCTAGTGCATGTTAAAAGCCTCGCAGCAGAGCTTTGAACAATCTGGAGGCGATAAAGATGTTTCTTATTGAGACAAGTAAAAAGACTGTTGCAATAATCTAACCTAGATGAAGTAAAAGCATGGATGATCATCTCAAATTCGGCTTTAGACACCAGGGCTCTTATTTTAGATGTGTTTCTTAGTTGAAAGAAACAGTTTTTAATTAATAGTTTTGAGTGTTGCTCCATTGACATGGCTGAATCAAAAACAACGCCTAAACTTCTAATACTCGCATGCACAGATGAGCATAAGGCACCGATATGTTGCTTGATCTGATGAATACTTTGCTCAGGGGCAATGATTAGTGTATTGTGTGTGTTACGTGAACAATTAATTAAAGAATGGAAATGTTCTTCAAACTAGTTAAGGTGTCACCACTGTCACATGACATCTGTTTAGCTGGCTAGGTAAAGCGTTGCGCTCGTAACACTGCAGTTCAAACCTCAAACTTGTTACATGTCATCCATTTTTGGCCCAGTGGACTGATAATGTCCATAATTATGTTCTGTGCCAAGGACCCCTTGGCTGATAGAAACACTGCACAGGGACGCCATAACACATGGTATAGCATATTTAGTTAGCACTCACAACAAAATGCACTCTCTCTCTCTGTCACACACGCACGCACGCACGCACACACCCACCAAACTCCTCCCCTCTGCTGGATGACAGCAGTGTCAGTTTGCTAATTCTTGCTGCTGTGGTTTGATTGGTTGGTTTACAGACAGACAGGTAGACAGAGCCAGCCCATTGGTGGGGGACGGTGGGCAGGTAGGTGTGGTTTCTACGCCGATTGGTCATTAGCTTGGCATGGGAAGCGCTCAGCATGGCATGGTGCCCAGCGTCTACATGTTACCTGGTCAAAGACACCCCCAGTTTAACCCTCCCCCCCACCCACAAACTTCCTCCTCTAACCTGGAAAGAGCCACAAGCTTTTGCTCGCCTGTCTGCAAAACCATGCACATGGTAGACAGTTCATGTGTCATGTGTCCCATACTCGTGTGTGTGTGTGTGTGTGTGTGTGTGTGTGTGTGGGCAAACTAAATATTGTAGTGGTTGAACGCTTGTCTTCTGTGTGCGTGTGTGCGCCAGCCACCTGAATTGCCCCTGCTCATCTCGTGCTGCAGTCATGTAACACAGTGGAGCCTTGGGTGTCCCAACATCTCCCACACTTTGTCCTCCACAGGACGCCTGAAGATGACCGCTTGAAGGTGACCGCCCCCTGCAGACCCCCTCAGAGGGGTGGTGGACACTGGGGAGGTTTTGGGCACTGACAGCAGGGTGCTAACCAGCGAGGGAACGGGGGAAAGCAAAATGCAGAATCTCTACTACGACGCCATTTCTCCTGACAACCCAAAGACACTTCTGCTGGCCAAACTGTTCTCCTCTTTGTCAGAGGACAATGAAACCAACTGACCAACAGCACTTCTTGTACTGCCTGATGTGAAGCTACCCTCCCCCTTTGAACTTTCTCAATGAGGACAAATGGAGGTCTTATTGTCAAGTTCCAGAACGAACACTATTACAACAGTACTATTCTCTCTACGATGCCCCCCCATAACAGTATAAACGTTCCACTCACAGTATTTAATAAAGCTGCACTTTAAAATCTTTTAATTTCATTTTATAATATATTAAAATCATGATTTATTATGTGCTTATTACAGTAAATATTTATGTTTTGACCTTTTTTTTTTTGGAGGCCGTTGTTTTTTCAAGGCCCTCCATTATCCAATCAGGGTACTCCACTGATACCAAGTTGGGCATATTCTGTCCAATAGGACACGAGCAATATAAGAGTGCAAAGGAAAGCTATTCCTGTGTAGATGTTTGTGTTTGCTAGATTAGAAAGATCAAAAGCAACTGCATGGAAATGTCTTCTGTTCCTGTTTTGTTTTCCCCTCCCTTTTAATCAGAGCGAAGTGAAGTGAAGGCAAGAAATGCCATTCCTGTAACGTGACTTGTCAAAGTGTGGTAGAGATCTCCAATATCCTGGCTTTGAGACGTATCTCTTAGCAATGACACAAAACATTAGTCTAGGGCATCGACATTTCACAGCTGTAAAACCACAACTGACATCTGACCTCAAGACAGACGTGTAACTCTAACCCTGGTGCTGGGCTGTGAACTAGCAGGATGATTAAGTGTTAAAGGTGCAGACTGTCAATAGGAATGTCATTACCTAATGTTGGCCCTTGGTTATATACCTGCTCAATGAGAAGAATGCATTGTGGCTTATTTCTGTTTGCTTGTGTGCGCGTAGATTTCTTTTTTTATACTCTTTATTTTAATAAATACTTTAAACCAAATGTTTTATAGTTGCTGTGTTAAGGTAGAAAGAAAAATGTCTCTTCTGCTTTGTAATATCAACCCCTTCCAAGAGAGATGTCCACTTGGCTTCTTACTGGCAACAGCCCAGTCATACGATGCGTTTTCTTTCAGAGCTATATACAGTATATGTACAGTATAAAACTTGACCAAGAAATGGCAAATTTACAACTAAAAAGAATGTAGTTTGTCATTTTTATACAGACTATTTGCGCTTTAATATAATTCCATGACCGACCCTGTCTAACATTTCGTAACACTACAGAAAAGGACCACTGGAATATGACAGCTCTCTGATGGTGAAGAGAAATATATTTTCATAATGTCCCTTTAAGGTAGAAATCTAATTTATACATATTTAAAAAAAATAATCACTGGTCTTCAGTGTTAATGATACAGTGATACAAGTGTGAATGTAAAGGTTCAGATCAAAAGGTATAGAAAAAGGACATGGTAAAACAAATTCAGAAAATACATAGTTATTCCAATACCTATATACCGATTCTGTGCAATCACAATATGAGTTAAATAGTGAAAGCATTCGCAAGGATTGCACTTCAGCAGTCCTTAACATTACTAGGGTATGGGAACAGCTCTTGGGTTTAGGTACCATTTCATCTGAATGTTAAGCTTATAGAGAAACGTGACATTATCCCAAAGCATATAACAACTTCCACTGAAAGAACCTGTTACCAAACCCTATCTACGTAAGGCCAAACTATCTCACTGACCACAAACGCTGTAGGAACTTGTATGTAAATGCACCAAACTTAAGAGCAGTCCAATCCGAGCCCTGTGAACTTGGCAGGCTTTACATTGGAGGTCTAAACGTGCAATCCTTCAACAGAGAAGAGACCTCAAGGTCCAGCACAGTCCTCCGCTGACCGCTCCATGCTTAGGTAAATATACGTGATCGAGCCACAAGAAGCAAAATGGAGTCCACCGCACCAGGCTATTAAAGTCACAACGGCAGTTCAGAATGCGTTATTTTGCTGTTCTGGCAGACGCACTGCCATACCATGGTCCGTCCACCCAGCAGCACTGTCAGTACAGCGGAACCATGAGCAGCTGAAGCTCCTTGAAGGTGCTGCCATGCCGGCCGACTTGGTCGGCCTTGTTCTTCACGACATTGCTCAGGTTCTTCAGCTGCTTGTAGCACGCTCTGCATTTCTTGTGCCTGGAATTACACAGGCGGGGGTGCAGGTGAATGGTGTTGCACGAGGCAGAGGGGGAGCTAACGCTCAAACACCCTGCCACATCACATGTACCCTCCACAAATGAGTTGCACAGATCGATCTATGTACAGTATCTATGAAATCAGTCTATTATCTATCAGATCTGTCTGTTTATCTATCTGGCTATCATATACAGTATCTGTCTGTCATATACAGTATCTGTCTATTATCTATCGACCTATCTATCTGGCTATCCAATCAATCAATCAATCAATAAACCAATCAATCAATCAATCAGTCAGTCAGTCAGTCAGTTTGTCTGTCTGGTCACCCACCTTTCTTCTCTGGTGATATCGACCCCTACTGATGGTGGGGCATTGAGCGTTTCGGAGATGAGGGGCCAGAAACGCTTCAGGATCAGCTTCAGAGAGGTGCAGCCAGTCTGCACATAACTAGGTGCACACACAAGCACACATACACACACATACAAATATTGTATGCATGTGTGATCATACACCTGCAGGGGGCGGCCTGGCTGACCAACAAGTATTCTAACTGCACCTTAGAACTCAGATTATTGGATAAAAGCATCTGCTAGATCATGTAACACTACAAGGTTAAATCAAGGACATTGGTTGTGGTCATTGATTTAATCTATTATACTGTAAATTTAATACATTAAATTACAATAAATTAAATTAGGGAAATGCCACAGTATAATAATAATAATAATAATAATAATAATATTATTATTATTATTATTATTAATAATAATAATAGTTGTAGTTTTAGTATATTTTGCCTTTATAACCATAGATGCTCACCTCTCATATTTGCTTTGCAGCAGCTCTTCAATCTGGGGAAGGATGGATGTACACAGGTCTAGTTTCCATAGTGACCTGTGTGTTGTCAGGTCAAATATGAATAATTTTACCAGCGTGTATGTGCGCACATGCATGTGCACATGCATTTAGGCACACTTACGGTTTAAGGTTGACAATATTGAGAATGTCTACAACAATTGACAGGTCGTTCATAGACACAGCAGTGTCCAGGGACATCTAAGAGAAGGCAAACAGGTTCAGAGTCAGAGCGAGCATACGCCAGACATGTCTATGGGTCACAGATTATTAAAACCTTAGTGTAGCCTAATAAAAAAAAAAAATAGGCCTACATCCTAGTAGTCTTTGACCACAAATTAACAAAGAATATGGCTTCATCACATAGAAAATCTCAATTTAAACACTGGATATACCTAAATAAAATATAGAGATAGAGCCGGAGAGATATAGACAGACAGATGTGAGATATATAGATATAAAGAGAAATATAGATATATACAATAGATGGAGAGAAATAGATATATAGAAAGAGATATACAGAGAGATGTAGAAACAGATGTAGAGATATATACAGAGATATATTGATGGAGAGATATACTGTAGATATAATTAAAGATAGATATACAGAGAGATGTAGAGACAGATGGAGAGATAATATTGATGGAGAGATATACTGTAGATAAAGAGAAAGATAGATATACAGAGATGTAGAGCTAGAGATATAGAGATATATATAGATGTAGAGCGCTAGAGATATAGAGATAGAGATATATATAGATGTAGAACATTACCTTGGCCTCCCCGCCGCCCCACACTGATCTGACAGCCTCCAGGTTCTTGTGGCGGCTGCTCAGCATCACACACATGGTGTCGTGTCCCTTCTTGATCTGGAACAAGGCCTCCTCGTCCCCCAGCGCACTGGGCCGGTTGTTCGGGGGAGCCTGGAGGAGACACATGCGAAACACGCAGGTTAGCATCTACAGGCAGGGTCAGTCATTCTCCAGAGCGTTCGCTAGCGGTGAGCTCAAATCAAACTCCCTCAGAAGCTCCGTCCCCCACACGTTGAAGCACATTGCGAAGCCAAGCGGCTTTGGTGTTGTGAGCGGTGTGCTCGTCACTTTGTTTATGCTCCTGTTTACGGAGCCTGGGCTGCGTAGGAGTACTCGCTTATTTTGTCAGCACACACAGAGAGTGGCAAGCTAGCGGACTTAGCTTACATTTAGCCTGCAATAGCTGACTATGTCTTTAACACAGGCCTGTGCATGTGCCAGAGAGTGCCAGAGCTGCCTGCACCAGAGAGACAGGAGTGAACAATAGAGGTGGCAATGCACGGCTCCTACACATTGAGCTTTTGGGAGGGGGCGCTTTTCATCGCAGACCAGAGCGGCCCAGCGTTCCATGCAAGTCAATGGAGAGGTCCACGGATTCCATCAAGACAAAGCACATTATTTCTCTCTGGGTGTTAATGGGTATTTCTGTGCATCGTAGATGTATCTGTCTGGTAGCTGCATAAATATGTCAGGCTCCTCAGCGAAACGGCGTTGGTGACGTAAGGCGACTCGCCCACTTTAAGAGACCAGGAGCGCATAATTTGCGCCCCCCCGCAGAGATGCGTTACGAGGCTCGACGTCGTTAGCGCTCCAATATCTCTGCCTGTGTTTGCTTACCGGCAGGAAGTCTGCCACGTTGAGCCCTATGGGATGGTTCCTGGCCGAGGGGATGATGTAAGGCTGTGCCTGGGCCGTGCCGCCGGCGGCCTGGGGGGGCTGGGGCGGGACAGGGGGCTTGAGGTGGGACGGTTGGGTGGCAGAAGCGGTTGCCGCAGGGATGGGGCGCGGCCCCGAGGAGACGACGGTGGGCTCCACCCTCTGGACGGGAGTTGACGAGGCTATTGGGGCGTTCTTCAGCTGGCCGATGCGACACACACACGACACGCATACGACACACAACGCATACACACATGACACGCATACAACACACACACACACATAATGAGAGCAAAGATATATGTTAAATAACAACAACCATAAGACTGCGAGTAATGTGAATATATGAACCTGCACATAAACACCAACCTGATACTTGTCAGGCATTGGAGTCACAATGTCCGTAACTTGACTAGCTCTAACCACAAAGGTCTCTGTGAAAACAGAAGAGTGGTTGAGAGCTGGCAAAGCTACCTTATATGGCACAGTGTATCACTGCATAGAAGTGATCACATGATATCTGTGATCCACTTACCATCTTCCAGGGGAGCAAGGAAGGGCTCGCTAAACTTGGGTGGGGTGCGACCTGAGAAAGTAGAAGCAATTTAAATGAACAGGAACACAAACACAACCCATGGAACAGCCCGCTATCTGGATGTCTGATAAGCAGTGCGTTTGCATCTGGGAGAAACGTACAAATGGCATTCTTTGGCGCAAAGATCTCTTTGTAGTCCTCAGCACTGCGAATCTCCGCGGTGGACTCCTTCTCCTCCGTCTCGTCTTCGCTGCTCGGGCTCCGCCTCTCACCTTCGGGGCTTCGTCTGTCCGCCTCGGAACTCCGCCTGACTCTTGGGGACGGGAGCAGATATCATATTCCCACAAAGTTCCAACGCTAACCTTTGAGCTAATCGTATCCAACAAAAAGACTTTCTCGTTCTACCTTTGACTGCCACAGGAGGCAATTGGTCGCTCGTAGCTTTTCCGCAGCGTAGATCCTGTGGGAGATGGCTCTGTGAGCGGCTTGTCATCCTGGATAACCCCCTGGATCACAGAGCTACCAGACTTCTTAACTTTGCTCAGATCCACCACGTACGAAGAGACGTTGGTCAAATGATATGACAGAGCGATCTGAGCAAAGAAAACAGCCAGATGAGGCGTAATTAACAGCAGGGGAAAATAACGAATAAATAATAACAACAACACATGCAGAACCATTGCCCATAGCCACATGCACAGTTGTGGTTCCAGTGGCAATATAATTTAAATCGAGGAGTATGCCTTTAATGATGACTGAAGCCCACGAGGCCATCAAGGACTACCCACCAGCTGATGGTTGCAGATGGCCAAGTCAGCCACCTTTCCCCAGCCCACCGGTACCACATCGAAGCAGCGGTCTGGCTCCCAGCCATAGACACGCAGACAATCCACAGCACCACTGTAGAGACACGAGCCATCTGGACTGAACTGGATACACCTGAAGATGGAAAGGAGGTTATTCATTTTGTATCATGTATAGCTGCATGTTGCTGTCATTATCTGCTGAATGATGTAATGTAGGTCATGTTTGAATGCAAATAAACAGCAGAACGTCCTTAGGAGAAAAAAAACCCCAAAGACTCACTTGACTGGATTGGCCTCTCCTTCAGAGGAGCCAATCATCTTGAACTTCTCCAAATCCCACAGTTTGATTGTCCTGTAATAAACATCCAAATGATACACAACATTCAACACCAACAAAGAACTGTGTGTGCGTGTGTGCGTGCGTGCGTGCGTGCGTGCGTGTGCTGTACCTGTCTGAGCTGCCAGATGCCAGCAAATACTCATTGGGGTGGAACTGGACAATGTTGACCGGTCCAGTATGAGCACTGAACTCTGTGATCACCTTTGCTGCAGTGAGGTCCCACAGCTAACGGACACAAGGGAACATAATGGTGTCTGATGTGACAAGTACCATACAAATGTAATGGTCAGCTAGCTATGTGATGCTCCTTACTGGAAATGACACCTGTGTATTTAAAGGTAACGGTGCTTTTATTGTCACATACACATAGCAATAATCCTCGAGCATTCTCTGCATTTAACCCATTCCTCAAAGGAACAGTGGGTAGCCGCTATGCAGCGCCCGGGACCAACACAAGATTCGAACCCAGGACCTTCTTGCTGTGAGGCCACAGTGCTATCCACTGGGACCCCGTGTTGCCCATTTCTAAGTTTAGGGTTAGGGTGTACCCGTGTAATAAAGGGTGTGATAAGTGTACTACATGGTTAATTACCTTGACCGTGCAGTCATCACTAGCTGATGCAAGCCATTTCCCATCTGGACTGAAAGCCACTCGCCTCACTGCTTGAGTGTGAGCCTACAAAAATACAAATAGAAATAGACAAAAATCACTAAAGCAACACACTGGATCGCTTTATGCCAGTGAGAATAAAATAGTGTCAAAATAATAAGTATAGTGATTTAAATACCAATATATACCAGATACCATATCTGACAAAGACAGAGTGAGAGAGTGAGAATGAGAGAAATAGAGAGAGGGAGAGTTAGTGTGTGGTTACATACAGTATATAGTATAGTATTGTATGTGTAGTATAACCCACCGGAGCCTTACTGAAATCATTTTTAGAAGTCCAATGGCTTAACCTGGAAAATTGATACAGAGTCAATTTTCCAGGAAAGTAGACCTTAATTTAACATTGTTGTGTAGAAAAGATGTTATACTGGCAGAACCTTTGAGGGTAGAGACAGTATCATTAGAATGTATTTGTCTAGGCACAGACCAAACAGGCCACAGGGCCATAGGCTTACACATTTGTTTGTGTTATTCAGGCAACAGTTGCTGACAGTCAGCAGGTGTCTTTAAGTATACCAGCTAATTAATCCGTGGGTTTAGTCTGTAGTCTGGTCACAATCCCCCACATGAAGCAAATAGCTAAATTAGTGTCACTTTATGACTACAGGAAATATGTTGACCAGAAGGAAAATCCACGTTTATATATCCTATCATGTTTTCATCAACAGGAACACAAAATGGCAAAGATCAACTCTTGCTCATCTACATCCTGACAGTGTGCCATAATAGTTTATAATAAAAATCCATATTAAAGTTGTTTTTTTATGCAAGTATAGCCAACTGCTTTATTTCGTACATTATTTGCATTCACACGCACACAATTACATACCTTATACCTGAAGACACACCCCTTTCGCCGCACATCCCAGAGCTGAAAACAGGTTCATTTAAAATGTAATTAATTCAACAAAAAATAACAAAGAAGCACACACAAATAAGGGATATTAACTAAAATAAAAAAGTATTACAGCCAATACAGGATGAAATGTGGTAACACTGTAAACTCAATGAGCGCTGAGTAACATAACAAAAAAGCAGAAATTCAGACAAACACCTTTATGTTTGTGTCCAATGAACCTGAGGCCAAGTATTCCCCAAATGGATGGAAGTCCAGACTGGTGATATTGGCTTTGTGTCCCATCAAAGTCCGCAAGACTTAAGAAAATGTGCACCAAACATATTACAGAATTGACTCATCCACAACTCAAACATGCTGTCCCACACCCACACCCAAACAATTGATTCAGTCTTACTCCTGGCAGCTTCCATGTCCCAGATGCGCAGTGATCCAGATTGTGATCCAGCTACTACCTGCTCCTCTGAGCTATTAAACTGTATGCATTCCACTGGAGTACTATGGCCCGTCAAACTCTGAAAGGCATGACAAAAGGAGAGTGGTGGGAAGTATGATAGGAATTTGAAACTCGTCTAACTTCAACAGCATACATGTTGCTCAGTAGTGCTAGGCACATACCATAATACAGTTTGGCTTGCTAACACCCCAGATATTGACTTTACAATCCACTCCTCCGGTTGCTAGTAGTCGACCAGAGCTCTTTGCCAGAGCCAGATAGGAGACATTGCTGGAATGGGCGACGAACTCGTCTATAAAAATAATAAAACAACAATACACACTTCACCAGACTCATTGCGTCAGTCACAAGTAAATGTTTGTGGGCAACAAAAAGCAAATACTCACGCAATCGCCATGACATCTTGGTGTTACTTGCTGCCATGGCCATTGTGGTAACAGGTGACTACGGTAGTGTGTATACGTCGGTGGCACAATGTGAGTAGCTGACATACACAAGTCAATATGGGTAGATGAGCATGACCACAATAATCCTCGATCTTCACTCAAGCAACCCGAAGCAGCCAGTCAGTGTCTCATTTTCACATTCCTCACACGAGTGTTAAAGCTATTGACAGAGAAATATAGTATCACCAGAGATGTTGATCAAACAAGGATCTCTCTCAACTAGAACATTGAATGAGACATTTTCGATATAAAGGGTTGTATATCCCATTAGATGTATTTAAAGGAAATTCAGCTACGGTCATTTAACTTAGAAACGTTAACTAACTAACCTAACTTATCTTTTCTTAGGTTATCGTAAGTAGGCAAAACGTCGTATTGGTAACTGTTAGTAATGCAGGCCTTTGTTTTGGCTAGACCAAGCACATTCACTGGCACTTCATGCGTGGTGGTGGAACAGCCGAGCATTAGCTTAGCTAGCTAATTGACAAAATAAAAGCAAACCGCGTCGCGTTATTTTATTTTTAACAAGAGCAATATTGAATCTTGGATAGCTTTACCTTTATTTTGACATCGTTGACGACACAGCTAACAGAAAACAGCTTGCCGGCAGATTCTGCCATTGTATTTACAGGTTGTTGACATAGCTGCTGGGTTATGTGGTCCCAAATAATGAAGAGACGTCAACTGTCCTGCAGCTTAGCAACTGAACAGGAGGGTGTGGGGTGGGGGGGTCACCTTCTTCTGGCTGGTGTTGACGCAACAAACCACACCAGACAGACTGGAATATCATTCCATCCAGTGACTGACACAGCCATGGGATACAGATGCACACGTAGTCACTACTATTCAGACTATGTAGCTTGTCTGCGAAACCATTGACATAATGGCACTTAATTAGAAATCAGAAAATATGTAATTTCTCTTTATTATTTTTTATCCATAAAATTAAATGTTAACACTTCAAGCATGTCTATCACAAACTGAACATTGTCATAAAATACCACATTACATAGAGCAGTCATAGGCTTCATGAGACCAATAAATATAAATACACATTTTATTTTGACACACTTTTCGTGCCGGAACCGGAAATATCGTGTTTAAATCTATGTATGACGTCATCTGTAACACTTCCGTGTTGGTTTTCTGTCAGGTATGAACATTTCTAAGTTAATTTGCACAATATAATTGTCTCACAAAGATAAATGTGATATCGATTCATCCAAGAAATATTCCTGTTGGCCACGTATTTTCTGTGAGGGTTCTTCGACATGGCAACTGTAGACGTGGAAGACGAAAGTATTTTGGCTTCAATATTCAAAGACAGTTTTCCAGACAACTGGAGGGACAATCCAGATTTCGCATCGTATTTGTCTGAACTCAGCTCTTATGGAGTTGATAAATTAAACCGTGAGCCTGAAAGATTGGCAGAAGAACGGGCTCAGATATTGCAGCAAACCAGAGAACTCGCGTTCTCCAACTACAAAACGTTCATTCGCACAGCTGACTGCACAGAAGAAATCTACAAGGACTTTGGACGAATAGAAAGCAGTGTCTCCAAATTACTGGACAAGTTACCAAGCTTTGGTGAAAAATGCAGGTTAGTGTGCAATGCAGCCAGTGTGTAATGCCATGCCACCCTTGAACGCACCACATATCATGACATTGTGTTTGTATCTGTCTTTATGCAGGGGGTTTATGAAGGAGGCAGAAGATATTGGGGCCAGCCGTCGAATGAACAGTCTCACCCTGAATCGTCACACTGAAATCCTAGAAATTATGGAGATCCCTCAGCTTATGGACACTTGTGTCCGCAATGGGTACTATGAGGAGGCACTGGAACTAACAGCGTATGTCAAGAGACTGGAGAAGAAACACTCAACACTACTTGTCATAAAGGTATGTCAAGATATTCATGATCTACTGTCCTAAAACATAACAATAGTATCTTAATCAATACCGCACAACGTACATCATGAGAATATTACATAAAGAGCATATAGCAAACCCCAAACCCCTTAATGCCATGTACCAACACAATTTTTTTTCATATCCTTGAGAAACACTGAAGGTTTCAGTGGTTTAAGAAGTTGCAATGGGCCAATATACAAACAGCCTGTGGAGACAGAAATACCATGAAAATATTGCACATTAATTTTGCTGTGTTTCAGATGGACAAGTATCAGACACGTTATTTTATGTACTATTCTAATGTTTTTCACCCCAAGGGTATTGTTCATGAGGTACGGCAGTCAGCTCAGCTCATGCTGAATCAGCTTTTGCAGCAGCTGCGTAGCAACTCCCAACTTCCTGTTTGCCTCCGCGTGATTGGCTACCTGCGGCGGATGGACGTGTTCACGGAAGCGGAGCTCCGAGTGAAATTCCTGCAGGCTCGCAGCAGCTGGCTGTACTCCATGCTCGCCAGCGTTCCCGACGAAGACCCCTACATCCACATCACGAAGACCATCGAGGCCTGCCGGGTCCACCTCTTTGACATAATCACTCAGTACCGCGCCATCTTCTCCGACGAAGACCCGCTGATGCCCCCCGGTGGTGGGCAGGGCATTAACGAGGGAGCCATCTTCCACGGCTGGGTGGTGCAGAAGGTGGCCGAGTTCCTGGAGACCTTGGACCGGGACCTGCAGCGTGGCGTGGGCGGGCGTCTGGACTCCCTGCTGGGTCAGTGCATGTACTTCGGCCTGTCGTTCAGCCGGGTCGGGGCAGATTTCCGCGGGCAGCTGGCGCCCATGTTTCAGAGAGTGGCGGCGGACACCTTCCAGGGAGCCGTGCAGGAGGCGGTGAGCCGGTTCCAGGAGGACATGAACCTGTACACGCTGATTTCCATGCCCTCCATGCTGGGCGGCACCATCCCGGCGGTGGCTCCCACCACCCAGCCCGGCACGCTGCAGCCCCCCATGTCTCTCCTGGACTTCCAGCCGCTGGCCTGCTTCCTCAACAACATTCTGACAGCGTTTAACGACCTGCGCCTCTGCTGCCCGATCGGACTGGCCCAGGACATCACTAAGTCCCTTGAAGATTCCCTTATGATGGTAATGGTGTTTTTTTTATTGACTTGAGAAACAGACAAATATTTTTCATACAGTATATTTTAAATATATTTTTTATGTCTAATTTGCAGTTAAAGGTGGAGCGAGCGATTGTAAGCTGATACACGTTTGATCCAAATCTGTGACTATCTTCTAGCGGTGCACTAGTTGCCCTTTATGTGTACACACTGGAAAATAGTCCAGTGTTATTTCACAGCCCTGGCTCTGTAGAACACAAACACAGTGGTGCAGACCACACAAGACAATCCCTTTACTATCCCTTTAGATCAAATATCAACAATCATTCTCTAGAATCCCTGATTTCACCTTTTAAGAGACAAATGTATGTTGTGGCATGCAGTAGACATTTCAAAATACATTTTGTGAGAATATTGTTAAATGTACTTGCCTTTATGTACCTTTTTTAAGAATTTAATTAATTTTAAAGAAACAAACATGAAGAAAGTATAAATGCATAGTCATGGTGTGACACAGAAGCAACATAGATGCGGGAGCAGTTCCACATCCAGCTGTTCTATTTTATAAAGCGATGGTTACGCGTGTACCCGTACGCAAATGCGGCTCTATGAATTCCGGCTGACCGCCAGAGCTTTGCAGTCACTCGGACTTCTGTCAAGAAGATTGCCAGAGGTCACGTCCTGGGTGAACATGCCTTCAGTACCGGGGCACAGGTCACAGGTGACCTTGTTGATACAAACACTCGACCTGCACATGTGTGTGATGGACGTCCAGGTGCCCGTGGCGGTCAGCTGAAATGAAATAGAACCCAAACAATCGTTATGCAGCGGTTGTTTCCGTGTACCTACTTAGCAACCAGGGTTGTTGTTGCCTTGTCCTTTCAGGTGACGAAGCTGATCCTGTTATTCCACAGGGCTGAGGAGTCTGCCTTCAGCCGCAAGGAGAAAGACCTCTTTGTCCAGTTCTGCTGTGCTTTCGCAGAGGACCTGCTGCCGTTCCTCAACCGCTGTCTGCAGGTGCTGTTCCCTCCAGCTCAGCTGGCTCTCATCCTGGGTAGGTCTGTCAACCACAGCACTGTAGTCTTTTATTATTGTAGCTTTGTTCCATCAGCATTAACGTTTAATCTTTGATGAAGTGTCCAAGCCAATACGGAGCACAACATTGACCTATCCCAACCCCGCCCCCTTCACTTGTCCAACCTGGTTACTGTAACTACGTTGGACAAAACAGCATAGTAGGCTATAGCAGGAAAACAGTTGACGGGAGGTTCTGTCAGAATAATAATAAAAAAAAAAATTCAAGTCAAATTCGTCAAGCATGCAGATACTGATGCAGTGCATCAGGCTAATATTATTTAGTGTAAGTATGTTTGTTTGTTTATCCATGTAAGAATAATATACTTTGTGTGTAATATACTGTATTTGCTGCAGTGTAAAGGGTCAGAATTTGCCTTATTTTTCTGTTTATTTACCATGTTTTAGGGGTTCCTCCAACTCAAGTCCACAAGTACGGCAGCCTTGGCTGCGTTGACGTGAACGCGATCCTCGAGCCTTTAGAGTTTGTGCTTCCAAAGAGAGAGCCCATGTCACAGGAGGTAGATATCAGCAGCCTGACAACCATGCTGACAACACTCGACCCCGGCCTCAGTGACGTCCTGGCCGTGCCTCCCGAGGCAGAAGAGCCCCAAGCCAGAGAACCAGCAACAGAATCCAGCTTGACGGAAGAGCCTACACTTCCCGACTCATCACAGGACTCGTCAATGCAGGATTTCTTTGATCCAGAGTTGGAGGCCATATTGAATGACTCAGGATCACGGCTGCAGGGCAACACGATACAGGAGTTTTCCTTGGAGTAATGGTCACACACCTTTGCTGGCCTCATTGACTGGTTCTAACAAACACGTTGAACAAAAGGACTTACTTTTATGTTGTGGGTGTGGTTTTAGGGCGTACTTGAAACAAAAATGTGTTTTATAATTTAATCAATTTGTAAAGAAATGTTATATGTAAAGGGAAATGAGACAGTTAAAAATAGATACTAAATACTCTACATAAAAGTATTTTATCAAATCATGTACAAAATATGGAAAGCAGCAGCATTCTGTAAAGCTGTAAATTTAAGTTTATTTGTGTATCAATAAAGGTACATTGCAAGCCACTCCAACATTATTGCATTACTTCTTAAGCAAGTAGCTTGTATAACATTTCACTGAATGCGAAATCAAGTTAACCGTAGCAAACTGTCATGATGATATACAGGGTATTACACTTTAATCTCGTACAGCAGCAGTCTGACACGTCCTCCATTACGATACTGTCGCATGCCTTCACTTCTTCTTGACAGACTTTTTGCGGGAAGCGTTGGGATTGGCACGCCGCCTGCCCCCTCCCAACTGGCCGTCTCGTATCTGCAGGTTGGCGGCGCGGCTGTAGACGTCGTTGTCGGAGAAAGGTGAGCTGCTGGCTACGTAGTCGGGGCTGAACACGTCTGTCTTCTGCCGGGCCTTCTGAGACAGCCTCTGCTGGGGAAAGCGCTGGTCCTCAACCAAGTGGGGGTTGTTGGCGTGCTTCCCCCCTTGAGGCAGGGGCAGTGAGTGCTGTGAGAGAAGGGGGTCACAGGTTAAAAGACAATCATTCTCCAGAACGCTAGCTTTTTTTTTTTTGCTAAAGATTTAAACCAACTCCCTCTGAAGCTCACATTGAAACGCATTCGGAACTGCCAAGCAATA
The DNA here is from genome assembly GCA_027564835.1 of Typhlichthys subterraneus. Lineage (NCBI taxonomy): Eukaryota > Metazoa > Chordata > Actinopteri > Percopsiformes > Amblyopsidae > Typhlichthys > Typhlichthys subterraneus. Next base: position 7,652,877 of record JAODUH010000018.1, on the reverse strand, counting down.
TTTTGTTCCAGTTCAAATCTAAACAGTATCACTCCGCCTCACACGTCGAAATGCATTGTGAAGCAAAGAGTAGTGCTACGGCTTTGTTTATACGAACAGTGAAATGCATTGCAAAGCCAGGGGCGTTGTTGTAGTGAGCGGTGTTCGCCACTTTGTTTGTGGTCCTATTTACGGAACCAGGACTGTATAAGTATCATTAACTTTTTTTAACATGCACAGAAAACGATAAGTCAGCGAAATGCAAGAAGATATTTGTTGAATTTGACAAGTGTATTAGCTTACAATTAACTTGCAATAGCTGACTATACTTTTAAGGAACAGAAGAGGCAGAGTCTGCCTGTATGCAAGAACCTACAAGGAGACACTGCTCCATGTATGTTTATAATAACCCGTATGGATGAAACAAAAACATTGCTTTGGTTTGAAAGTCAGAATGTGTGCCCATCCCACACCAGAGTGGCTCATACAGTCTCTACTCCTCCTCTTAAAGCAGACGTAGGCTCACACTATTCCACCCATCCCCTTGCACTTTAGTGTACTGATGTGTTACAAACAAACTGAACTGGAGCAGATGTACCTTTAAATCAGTAATATCAGCTATATTATTTGATTATATAAAATAGATTGATATTCTTCCATTATTATGGCGAGTAATTACAGGATTACAGTCCTTGTCCCACTGGCTTGCATGATTTGGAAAATATAGCATAATTAAATTCATTTTGAAGGTTGAGATTGTCTGTTTGCTCATACCCTTGAAGTAATTCTCGAGAACACTTGCTAACTTCAAACTCAAATCACAATATTCCTCCATGGCTCCGCCCCACACATCGAAACGCACTGAAGCAAAGCGTAGTACTACGGCTTTGTTGATGTGAGCGGTGTTTATGCTCCAACATACAGAGCCTGGGCTGTGTAGAAGTATCCGATTATTAACTCAGCACACAAAGAACGGCAATCTAGCAAAATGCGAGGATATATTTGTTAAACTTGACATAATGTGTATTATCTTACAATCGGCTTACAATAGCCAAATGCAATACAATACCTTTAATCCCCTTGGATTCAGCACTTTTGGGTTCTTGGAGAAATGCATCTGTGTAGAACCATCTTCATGAATGGTCACTGCAATCTTCTTAAGAGTCTTGTTGCCACAGTGAGGACAGAACGCCTTGTTCATATTCGTCGTGGTCCTAAAATGAAAATGGATTAAGCACTTTCCCTAGTCCATATAGGTAGAGCTAGGTAGGCAGTAATGTCATAGAAATGATTGTACTCACTTGTAGCATGCATGACACCGCAGTATGTAGTTCCTGGCTTGCTTTATCACCATTCCATTTACAGAGAGGACATGTAATCCGATCTGAATAAGAACATTCTGGAAATAGAACAGCTTTCACTTAAAGTCCTATTTGTTATGACAAAAGAAAAAACAGGGATGGAGCTTTGGTGATGATTCATATGTGAAATAAACTACTTAAAGCATTACATTTTTGTGTAACCCAGCGACATGCAACCCATGTGATGTGACGTGCAACAAAATATGGCAACTAACACAAACCCTGGACTCTCACAACACGAAATAACTATGTACATGTATGGCCCTCACATACCACCATGCAACAGAGCCTATGTCTTAATGTCCATACCTGCATGGCAAAGTCAGTTGTCAGGCATCCCACTTTGACGTCAGCTGGAACTGTCCAGTCGCCTGACTCCATCTTGACCTGTTTGATGTTACCAGGGGTGATCCAACCATCGCCGCCATCATCATCACCACCACCACCACCCTCTTCTTCTTCCCCCACGCTTTCTTCTCTTAGGGGTTCTTCAGAGTTGTCTTGTGGCTCTGTATGCTCCCCTGCCTCATTCTGTTGTAGCACTTTAACCTTCAGTTCGCTGCTGTCCGATACAGAGACGCCTTCCACATTCTGCAAGCAGAGAACCAACCAATGTTGTTGCAGTATGATACGATGGAAAACGCTAAATTATATTTGGAAAACAATAGTCAAGATAACATGGTTTACCTACCTGCCAGAACAGGATATGTTTTAAATGGAGTGGTGTAATAATTGCAAAAGTAGTAGCTGTATTTTTATGTTCTTAAAGTTTGTTACCCTTCAGGCAATGGGTCATGCAATCCACAGATACTCACTAGCAATTCCAATAAATCAGCCTCAATGGAAGGCAGCGGGTTCCTCCAAAACTGAAAACTGTTAAACTCTCCACTCTCGTGAGCCTCTCGTCCATTCAATGCACCATCAGCAGACTTCTAAAAGGGTAACATTATTTATTAAGACTGTCAAATTATTTCTGAAATGTTTACATTACAGCATAACGAAACGATTCCTGCTTGTATTACCAAAACCAAGACAGATCCATTGCTCCTTCCTACCTTGGAGGGAAAGTGGAATCCTACAACATTAACAGGAGCTTCTGGATGACGCTTAGTGCTGTGAACTTCAACCTAAAAAGGTGAGAAGATATATTAATACAACTCACCAATGCATCAGTCCCCATAATAACTATGCCTCAATAATGCCCTGGGTAAACTTGCTAACTGTGACAATTACTTCCCTACTGTTAGACTTTACCTTGACTTGGGGCTCTTTCTTCAAATGTTCAGACCCAACATGTTCCAATTCCAACTGATATGTCAGAGCCATAACCTTGATGTCTGTGGCAGACAAACTGGGATAGTCTCCAGTTTTCTTGGAGAACTCTGTCACTGAAAAGTAAAGAGAGAAGCAATATCATGGATGTTGTCAAATGTAATAGCTATTAACACACAAACAATGTGACGCACTATAAACGTCAAAGGTGTCCTTCTTACCGATCTGAATGTATTCTGGACACGGTTCTTTGAAATTTAGTTGATATGGCAAGACTGCCAGGTTTCTCCTTGTGGCTTTGTCTCTGATCTCATTGACAACATCTTTCAAGGTGTAGATATTTTCCCCGATATCCTGCAATTTCGAAAAACAGATACGATGGTGTAACCCTACCATTCATTATATTATTTAGGACTGCGTGGCACCGTTCCTCACCACCTCTGTTTAGAGACACAGATTACCGTATATGTGAATTATGCATATATCATGTACTCAATTCAATGTGCACTGAAGACTAATAATGATAAAAAATCTCACTTGAAGATGTGCTTTCTTCAAAAATGCTCCCGCATCAGCAACAACATGCGACACCAAGTGAGCAGCCATCTTGGATTGAGCAGCACTGCAGCGGACCAATCAGAGAACGCGTTTCTTACGTATTGTGACGTTGTGTTGTTGTTGTGAGGGGAAGATGGCGGCTCGCTGGAGTAGTGAGAATGTGGTGGTTGAGTTCAGAGATGCACAGGTATTTTATATTAATATAGCATTAAAAAAAGCCTGCAAATTAATGTCGGTGGTGATCTTGCCTGAACTAGAAAGTAGTCTGCGAAGTGTACGAAAACTACAGCTTCAAAATGCACTTAAATTAGGGCTCAGATGTTTGCCACTATCATGTTAAATTGTACTTTCTACTAGGTATCTTAGCGTTACACGTCCACATTACAAACATGCCCATCACTGAAACACAGCTAGAGTTAAGAGTCATTCTTTACCACAAGTTACTGTGTGGGTTGCACTTCACATTGACGAATTGGCCTTGTGTCTGTTTCTGAACTGTCTTTTAATGTCCTGGCAGGCTACAGCCATGTCCGTGGATTGCATGGGCCACCATGCTGTTCTATCAGGGTATGTTGTTAATTCATGATAACTCTAACCAGCTCCATATTTCACTTATTGGAAGGAGACGGTCAGAGCTGTCTGGACAGTATCGTGTGATACAGTATTAGATGAAAATGTGTTGCCACAACTTTTAATGGACAATCAAATACAAGTTGTGCAGATATAATACGTGTTGTGTTATGTTTTCAGGCGCCGTTTCTTGTACATAGTAAATATGGAGGCCCCTTCTGAAGCACCGCGGAAAATAGGACGTCAAAGCAAGTGGGATGTGGGCACAGTACAGTGGAACCCTCACAAGTCAGAATCACACATCTTTGCTGCGTCTGTGAGTCACAAAGCACTAACTAATGTAGACGAGCATCAACTAACTATAAAGTCAAAACGCTTCTCCATGTAGTCAGTAGAACCAGTGCACTCCAGAATTGTTATATTAAGTCATTTTCAATATTATAATCTAACTATCTTTGATGTTGCTCAGGTCAATATAGTTGACCATTATATAGAACCACAATTTACGAGGACCTTTTCTAATCAGTGTTTGTGTGAATTTGTTTGTTTGCAGAGCAACCAGAGAATTGACCTTTATACGTGGAAACATGGTTGTGGAGAGGCTCATGCATCCCTGCAAGGACACACACGAGTAATTAGGTAGCCTTGCTTTTACTCTTACATTATATATATATATATAGTGCAAAATATATCGATTCAGTCGTTATCGCAATATCATGTTGGGCAATATCATTTCGAACATATTGCAGGAAGTGCAATATTCAGTTTATTTAGTGGAGAGATGTGTCAAAGAGGCGATCAAAGAGAAAACATTAGTGGACAAAAATAATGCCTCCTAGCTATCTTGGAATTACTGTTGTTGCACCAGTCCAATATGACAAATTGAAACTGAAAATGTGTTGTTTTGATATGTTATGAATATATTTTGTTGCATTTCCCCATAACCTTTGTGTTTACGTATGTTTTAAAAGATCTAAATTAATATTGGTATTGCAATTTTCATGATCAATATCACATTTTATCAATATCGTGCGTATATAAAACTCACTCACTCTCACACACACACGCGTGTATTTATGTGTGAATATGTGTACAATAAAATATTACACTTGATGCATTTATATGCAAACTGTCTTGGCTTTAGTGATCTAGACTGGTCCTGGTTTGAACCAGAGCACCTGGTCAGCAGTTCTGTGGACACCTATATCTACATTTGGGACACCAGGTACTGTATCATGGCTACAAGGACGTCTTATTAGGTAGCAGCTAATGTCATTTTCTAGCACTTGACATGCATATATTCTCTGAAAAGTAAGCGGTATGTGATCTGTTGCTGTGCTTTCCCAGAGATACACGGAAACCTACGGTGGCTTTGTCTGCTGTTGGTAAGTATGCAGTCAATCCAGCCAGGTAGCAGTTTGAACATGCCTGCTACTCTACCTCCGTCACAACGCTCTTGTGTGTGTGTTCGACTAGCCGGGGCGTCTCAAGTCAAATGGAACAAAAGGAACCAGTATCTCCTGGCCTCCAGCCATGATGGGGATGTGCGAATCTGGGATAAAAGAGTAAGTCTTGCAGGAAGATAGGACAGGATATTATTATTATTTATTATAATACAGATTGTATGAAGTAATGGGCAATTCTGATGTGTGATAACTCTGCATTACCACAACGCAGTGGTTAACTCCTCAGTTGTGTCATATTTGCACACCTTGACATCCACTTTTCTGTGGAAACATGGGGAGGGGTAGAGGGCAGTGAACCTAGGAGCTTTGTAGGTAAGGTAGAGAAGCGCCAAGGGTTTCAATTGAAGAATGTCCCTTTTTAAAAACAATATATAAATAAAATTAAAAGTTACATTTCTTTAGACAAAGCCTATGCATTTTGAATGCATTGTGTTATTTGGCTTTTAGTGTCCTACAGTGTGTGTATGTGACGTGTTTTATTTTCCCTTCGCCACTAGAAACCAAACACGGCAGTGGAGTATGTAGCTGCACATCTCTCCAAGATTCACGGTCTGGACTGGCACCCAGACAATGAATACATTCTAGCTACCTCCAGCCAGGACAACTCTGTCAAAGTAAGGCAAACCCACCCTGCATGCTGTATACTTACTGGACTGACCAGTACTTTACTAGACTACTGTGTGTTAATATGGCGGCTGGATTGAGTAAATTAAGTCTCACATGATTTCTATCAATATAAATAAAAAATTGGCAGCTAAACAGTAATCCATATTTTCTTTACTATCTTTACTCTCTTACCTTACATTGTGTTCTTATTTTTCTTGTGTAGTTTTGGGATTATAGACAGCCACGGAAGTACCTCAACATCCTCCCATGCCAGGTTCCAGTGTGGAAGGCCAGATACACTGTGAGTTTGCTGCACATGGTTGACTCTCTACAGACCCCTATTTAATATATGTGCCTTTGTTTTGTTATCTGAGGATTAGAATAGTTGGCCAATGATGTTTGCTCGACAAATTTGAGTTGAATTGGTCTTGAGTAAGTGTGAGCTTTTAATGTGATACATATTTTAACACGACATAGCCCTACAACTTTTAAGGGTACCCCTCTGTTATCCTTGTAGTTAAAACCAGCATTACAAAATATTTGCTGTATTGGTTTTATACCCCTCCCGTATCTATGAGTGACTACCACCGCTCTCTGCTCCTCCCTGTACAGCAACAACTACCCCACTACTGCAAACATAAACAATGAGCACGGGGTACATTTGAGGTTCTGTGGTTAGGATAAGGCACTAGAGGAGTGTCTTGGATCTTGATGTTTTTATTAGCAGTTATGCTACAGGGTGTTGTAGATATGCACAGTAAACTGTAAAGGGACAATTATTGTCTGCGTGTGCACATGCATTTGTGTGTGTGTGGCTGTGCATGCGTGTGCGTGGACGTGACCCCATGGCAGCCATTCTCCAACGGCCTGGTGACGGTCATGGTGCCCCAGCTGAGGAGAGAGAACAGCCTGCTGTTGTGGAGCACCCTGGACCTCAACAGCCCTGTCCATGCCTTTGTGGGCCACGATGACGTGGTGCTGGAGTTCCAGTGGAGGCCCCAGAGAGAAGGTCACGGCACACACCAGCACTCTGAAACCAGAACATCGTTACTGGAAGCCTTCATCTGTACGCTCAGTGTGGATGTTCTGTGTGTTGATGTTCTCTTTTTTGCTGGATGCAGGTTCCAAGGACTGCCAACTGGTCACATGGTCCAGAGACCAGACTCTTAGAATATGGCGGGTGGATCAACAGTTGCAGAAGGTTAGTCCAGAATAAACAGACATGTGAGCCTGCAGAGCTTCTGATGAATAAAAAAAAACAATCCAACTGGGATGTGTAATTAAAGGGAATGGAAAATCTCCAACATCATATTTCTCTATCCATATGGTCTGAATATAGGGTGTACTGAGTTGTAAATGTTACCTTTTGTTGCCCTGGCTCAGCCTGGCTATCGCTCTCAGTTGTTTACGCTGAGATTATAGTCTGGAAACCCTGTTCGGTTTAGCACTCACCAGTCAGCGACCAGTGGGCGTGGCTAAGTACAATGTCATTAAAGTCAAGCGTTTGTTTCCAAATGGTGGTATGGCTAGATGAAGCTATACAAATCGCTGTGGTAATTGGTTAAATGTTGGTTAAATTAACTAAAGGCCTACTGTAAGCCCATTAGGAAGCAAAGACTAAACAATAACCAATGGAGCGTGTCCAGACCCTAATCACTGGTTAGGCTAAGCCATTTGGGGCCTGTGTCCAACAAGTGTGTTTTTAGGAACGATAGCTCTTATTTTCAATAAAATCCATATGTAAAACACAAAAACGCCCTTAGTGTTTTTTTGCGTTGCACTCCCGGCTCTTTCAGTTGAAACATTTCAACTTGTCGAACAGCGCTGGAGTAGTCAATGTCATTATTTTTTTTTTGTAGCCTAGCAACGAGCGCTGGAGAGAAGCGCTCTGAAATTGAGAATGCGGGCGCTCTGTATAGCGGACACAGCCCCTTAAGTGAGCGAGTGTCTCCCCCGCATGCTATGCATCCATGTGTCCTGTGTGACGTTGCCGTCTAGCTGTGTGTGAACGACATGGCGGAGGACCCACTGGACGGCTCGTCTCTGAACGTGGAGGCGGAGAAGACCCTGTCCCCCCAGGACCCCGAGCCCCAGCACAGCATCAGCCACACGCTGCTTGACCTGCAAGGTGAGAGAGCAGCGTCACCCCACGAAGCCACACGCAACACAAACGCACCCAATCTCGCACCACACCACACCACACGCAACACAAACACGCCCCATCTCACACCACACGCGAAACAAACACACCCCATCTCACACACACGCAAAACAAACACCCCGTCTCACACCTCACGCAACACAAAAGCACGCCATCTCATACCACACACAAAACAAACTCACCCCATCTCTCATTGACTCACAGTGATTCTGGTCAATGTTGAAATCACCATAAATCCAAACAAATCACCATATTTGACACGGTTGACTATTGAAAGATGTTGCGGTTACTGCACTTTAAAAACAATGAACCAGTGAAACACATTACAAACACAATAGTGAAAAACCCCTTCAACTGTGAAATGTCCCTTAATATTTGTAGAAAAGCGTAATAAGCAAAATAATATTTTTCTCAATTGTTCTCAATTTTCTTTCTAGAATTAAAATTGCAATTAAAAAATAAATTAATTGCGCAGATCTTATGTCTTGTGGCGCAGCAACGGCACAGTGTGCGGAGCAGGTGATCGAGAAGTCGCTGGTTCCATTGGCAGTTGTACAAGTCAGCCTTCTTTACCAGTCGTGTGCATGTGCGTGCACGTGCGTGCGCGTGTGTGTGTGTGGGGTCTGTCTCCCAGACCAGGACGGTGCACAGTCTGCTCTGGCCACCAGTGGGCGCCATGAAGCTCCAGGTCTCCCTCAGACGCTGCAACAGGAGTTCTCCCTAGTTAACCTGCAAATCCGTAATGTCAACGTGGAGGTGAGACCAGACACTGGAAACTTTCACAGCACAATTTTCAATGCTTAACGTTGAATTGGTCTCATGGAAAAGTGAAGGAATTTTAACGTCAATTTATATTATTGGTTAGTGATTACTATCATAATCTTATGATGCGTTTATGGAAACTGTTTTAAATCCCCTTTTTGTTGTAAATAATGTTCACATTGTTAATTGTTCACATTGATACTACCATTGTTTTACATGTTAGACAGCACAGGATGAATGGACAAGCTCTGTTTCTTAGTCATACTTAATAATGAACTACAGTTAAACTGTGTGTGTGTGTGTGTGTGTGTGTAACTCAAGATGGATGCTGTGAACCGTAGCTGCGTGGTGTCGGCCCACTTTGGGAGCCATCAGGTACGGCTGGTGGTCAAGTTCCCTGCCCACTACCCCAACAATGCTGCACCCTCCTTCCAGTTCGTCCCCCCGACCACCATCCCATCTGCCACCAAGACCAAGATACACAAAGTAAGATGGCCGACCTTCATTCACCCTGCTGGGCCTGTCATAGGGCTGTGCAAAAAAAGTAAGATGGAGACCTTCACTTTGCTAAGCCTTTCATAGGGCTGTGCAAAAAGTCAATATAACAATAACAATACGTTATCGATTCTACCCTAGTATTAAAATGAGATGCTGCATCTCAAGGGGCTATCATTAAATGCATTCTTATATTCATATATGAATATTAATACCCTAGTATTACTATATAAAAACTTGTTTTAATTTAAAAAAGCAACAAAAACTAACAGAAATCTATTCGAGGGTGTTTAAATTAAGGATAGAACTCCATCATCAATACATTATTCATTAAACAATTAACATTTATTTGTATTTGTGTGTGTATATAAAAAAAAAAGATTGTATTGCAATTCATCACAATTTGTATTGTATCGCGATCGTTCTATTGTGATGTATTGTGATATGTATCTACGTAGGCCACACAATGAGGGAGATGTTCACCTCCGTGCTGCCAGTGAATTCAGACGTGGCTCACAACACTGTACACATCACCATAGTAACCTTACCAGCATCTACCAGCTGCCTCTGGCTGCCTGGACCTGAGCTGAGAGGGGGGGAAAATGACTGTGCGTTTATCTCCCCGCCCACCCAGATCCTGACGGACACGTCGCTCCAGAAGGTGAAGAGGAACCAGAGCTGCCTGGAGCCGTGCGTCCGACAGCTGGTGTCCTGTCTGGAGTCTGACATGGTGGGTAGCAATGTTCTCCTTATGTATGCAAGTCTGGGCCGCTCGGCAGCCATTTTGGTAAACGCCTGCGGGCAGTTATTAGGAAGACTGTATCTAAATGAATGGGGAGAGAGCCGTAACTGCTCTTTCCATTGTCATCCGGATAATGGTTACTTTCTTTCCTCCACACTTCTACTGTGCATGTGCCACAGTTGGCTTGCATCATTATAACAACACGATTTGCTCCAAAGGGTTAATGTTTGGCTGTTACGCAGCGATTGGCTCTATTCCTCAAACCGCCATATTTGCCGTTACGGACTTCTCCCAGTGGTTCTATTCAGACTCCTCTATAATGTGTATAGCCAGCGCCCAGAGAGGTCTACAGAGGCCGCCATATTTGGGTTGCCTCGCTCACTGACGTGTCTCCCCCTCCCCCTCCCTGCAGACCCAGGAGGACGGTCCTGCTCCCAGTCCCTTCGTCCTCTCCAACCCAGTCACCCCGGCCCTGCCAGCCTTCCCTCGGGTCATCAACACGTACGGCTCCTACCAGGTGCATGGAGCTCTTTATCTGGGATGGGGAGGGGTGTGAAGGGCCCTGGCCCGGCTCCGCCCGAGGGGAGGGGATGGGCAGGGAGGAGTGGGGAGCTAGCCTGGCTCCACCCGGCTGACGCTCTTAGCTCAGTTTCCGCTGAAACTAAGCCCTGGTTGCTTTAGCGTTTGCACAGCTCCTCTGGACGGCGGGCCAATCGGCGACCAGTGGGGCGGTGGCTAACTGCCATGACAACCAGGCACAATGGAGCCTAGTTTCCACCCGACTATTGCTATTTATAGTTGAGATGTTCAATCAATATGACAAAAGGTGTATTGGCTTCCAATCGAGTTTGTTTCAACATGGTGGTAGAGCTAGTTCTAAAGATACAGTTGTAGCAGCGCTGATTGGTCAGAATCAACCCGCGGTCTTCACCCATTAGAACGAAAAGACTATAACCATTGCCAATGGGACGTATCTAGACCTTATTCACAAAGTTAAATTAGGGTCTGGTTACGCCAGGCTAAGGGTGGGGAGGCTCTGCTATATTTGTACAGAATATTGAACTGATAGAGTTTGAAGGGCATCATGACTAAAGCACTTGCCCAAATTGAAGGCACTTTAATTTCCAATATTTTACTAGCTTCCAGGGGTTTTCCTGCCGCAGAATGGGCCTTCGGGGCGTGAATGTGCACAATAGTAAGCACAATCGGTCTACAGTAAAGGCAATTACTTACCCTATGACATAAATCTATACATTGCTTGTTATTTCTGACCATGTGATAAACATAAATGTCAACCATGCTTGAGTTAATTAAACTCTGTTAACAAAATTGGTTAATAGACATTCTTATAATTTTGGGGCTGGTGATTATCCTTGGGGGGGGGAACAGAAACCTCTTTGGGGGGAGCAGAAGCCTCTTTGGGGGTTGGGCGTCTATAAACATAAATGTTGAGTTTTGTTGTCCAATCAGGACGCCAACATTCCCTTCCCACGGACGTCAGGCGCCCGCTTCTGTGCTACCGGCTGCCTGGTGTATTTCATCCGGCCCATCACCATGCACCGCTCCATCAACCCCGCTGAGCCCACGCCCAGGTGAAGCACCGCTGGCTCTGGGTTACCGGATCACTGGGAGACCAGGGGGTTTGAGTTCATAGCTGCCAGCGAGCCTGGGTAGACTAACGGGTCAGCGGATCAAACTGCATCTCTTTTTCCATTAAGATATTAGTCGTTCATGGGGACTATACATGTATGTGGTGGATGTTAACTATTTAAATGATTATTGGTTATTTCTTATATGTTACTTATTATAATCATCGTGATGTGGTGTTCACATTCAACAATGGTGTTAAACTCAAGTGTGTGTGCCTGCCTACCTGCGCTCCAGGTCGTTGTCAGCCCTGTCGGCCTATCACAGTGTCGTCCTGACTCCGATGAAGATCCGCACAGAGTCCCAGGGTACCTTGAGGCTGTACAGCGGCAGCCCGACCCGCTCCGACAAAGACACCGTCTCCATCTCCTCTTTCTACTACAAGGAACGGGTGAGGCCTGGGGAACACACACACACGCACACACGCACACACACACGTGTACACAAACACTACGTCATGGTAAGGAGTGAGGCCTGGGGAACATACACGCACGCACGCACACACACACGCGCGCACACACGTGTATTCATGTTGTCATGATATTTCATATTTAGGTGACCGGGGCTGGCCCATGTATGTCTCATCATTTCTGACTGAAGAAGTGCGTCCGGCCGAGGAGAACGTTCGCGGCGATTGCGCTTACTTGTAACTTTACAGTTTAGAGTATGTTTGTTTGCGAACGTTCGCCTTTTGTTGTGCCAATTTGAACGCACCCCAGGATCTTGTCGTGGCTGTGTCTGATTGGCTGTTTTTCCCTCTGTGTTGTCCTGTGGTGTCAACTGTCTGTGTGGTCCTCCCTCCCATTCCTCCCCTCCAATCAGAAGCCCCCAATCTCTGCCTATCGCCGCTGGTCTGTACAGACCATTTATGACTGCCCGGTATTGAACCCTCCCTCCCTCTCTCTCTCCCTCCCTCCCTCCATCCATCTCCTCATCCCTCCCTCTCTCTCTCCCTCCCTCCCTCCATCCATCTCCTCATCCCTCCCTCTCTGTGTCCTAACGGCTCAATCCAGTGGGTTTCAAAGTGGGGCCCGGGACCCCCAAAGAAGTAATGTAGCCCCGTGATTTTGGGGGATTGCAAATTTAGAAAACAAACGTTCTAAAATATTTGGTTCGATAAAATATGCATAAATGTTCCAATTCTGTTGACTTTGTTCATGCGTATTTTAGTGGGTTGAAATTACATATTTGGAAAGGTTTGGAAACCAGAGGTAGCACTATGAGGTAGAGGTAGCACTATGCTGCACGGCAGCCATCATGGCTGTCACCATGGCAGCCATCATGGCTGTTACAATGGCAGCCATCAAGGCTCTCACCATGGCAGCCATCAAGGCTCTCACCATGGCAGCCATCAAGGCTCTCACCATGGCAGCCATCATGGCTGTCACAATGGCAGCCATCAAGGCTCTCACCATGGCTGTCACCACGGCAGCCACAATGTCCATTACTAACCTAACTCGTCCATTACATTCCTCTGCTCTCCACCCCAATAGTGGCTGCTGCTTCTAATGCATACTACTAGCATACTGTACGGTAAAGCTGTGCTAAGGCCAACGCTAAAGTGTTTAATTACCATTCATCATTTATTTTTTAGTTTTTGTTCCATAATTCTGGATAATACGTTTGTTTATTGGTAGATTAACAACAATAAAGTGCATTTTTCAATCCAACCACTTTTAATCAAGTGGTGCCTTTTGCCATTTGGCCTGCTCCTTCTGGCTCACTGTGGGTCAGAAATCACGGCGCTTTAAGACGAAGCGCGAGGGTGGCGACTGTGGAAACAGGCCCGTGAAGCTGGCTGGGAAAGTCATCATCCAAGACATCTCCAGCCTGCTGCCGGTCCACAAAGCCCTGGGGGAAAGTTACATGTGAGTGATCTTACTGAGATTAATTAATTGTAAAGAAAAAAACATGTTCTAAATAGTAAAACAAGAGAAATGGAAGCAGCGGTCTCCAGAGCTGTATGGAAAACACCCAACCCAAGCTCCCAAGATCATCTCTACCATATTACCGCTGTTCTCCTTGTTTGGCAGTTTGAATGTGAACGACATCCAGGACACGTGTCAGAAGAACGCGGCTGCAGCGCTGGCAGTTGGCCGCCGGGACGTAGCCAAGGTTGGTAGTAACTGATTACAATAAAACTAACTGTGATCCATTACGTTGCCAGATGCATTACTGTACTCAGATTACTGGCATTTTAGAAAAAAATGATTTAAAATGGATGTTTGCAGAAGAAAATTAAAGCATTGTTTTCTTAATGACCTCATGTCATTAACTGAAAGATACTGGTTATATGTATTCATATATAAACTAATATTAATGTCTACACAAACCATTAACTGGTTTTAATGTTTAACTGTTTTGAATAATGAATTATGAACAATCAGTAATGTGATTTAGAGCTTATTTTGTAGTTTGCAGTATTTTCCATGACTTTACTTGACTAAGTAAACACATACACATGGCTGAAAGGTGGTTTGTGGGACTGCTACAGCTGTTCCACTTGCATCCAGTTGTGTTTCAGTCTGGTCTGTTGTTAAAAGGATATCACACCATGTGTAGGTGTGGGCTCTGGCAGCGGCAGCCACCAGCCAAGACCTGTTCCCAGATGCAGACCCAGACGCAGACACGCCCTGGGCCAGACATCCCTTTGGACGCCACCTTCTGGAGACACTGTAAACAGCAACCTATTTATTGTTCACTCGTAACTATTTGTCCATATTTGCAATAAAGCACTCCTAAACATGTAAATGTGCACAATAGTCGTGCGATTTTCTCCGCCCCCTATGCTACTAATCTGTAGGGGTGTAAGAAAACATTGATAAAACATTGATTTCTTCTTTGATTTATTTGTAAAAGAGACCATGTACAAAATACATTAACCTCAAAAGAGAGGAAAGATGCTTGTTACCAGATTTATCTTAAAGCTAATTTCCATCTGAAGTACCAGAGCAAGTTAACATAAGTGTTTCTATTCCTCTTAGCAGCGGCGCCACACAATAGCATCGCTATGACATTTTTCCACAAATTAGAATACGCCTTGCTCACAGTATCGCAATATATTGAATCGTAGCCCCTGTATCGTGTTACTTATCGTGTCACCAGATTCTACACAACCCTACTAATCTGTTTTCTGTGTTTTTATCTTATCTGTAACCCACTGCTTTCCTCTACTGGTCAGTTTGGAGCACTACAGCCAGATGAGTGATGTGCAGACCCTGGCCATGTTGTGTAGTGTGTTTAAAGCCAAGGGGCCTCCCCTAGACTCCTTCTCCTTGTATGGACACCACGCCTCACGAAACTCTGGCTTCCCCCCATACCACTGCCGCTACGTAAGTACCCCTGGCAGACATTAACCTCTCTAAACCCAATGCAGTGTGTTCATATCATGTTCAATGTTATTTGCTTAATGTGCTTGTTGGGTCTCACCAGCAGTGAGGGTTTTTATTTTATTTTAGAGACAATTCACAATAAATATATTGCAACAGTTTAAGTAGCAGCATATGTCAAAGCAGTATAATATGTACATATAAAAGCATCTTACACAGCAATACAAGAATGGCAAAAAAACAAAACACCTTCCAAACAGGTATAAACACAATCACCCAGTGAAAAATGCATCATAAAATTACTTCCCTCACCTAGCCACATACAGCACACAACGTAGCTATGCACCGTTCCTGGGAGGAACGAACCACGAACCAGACGACAGACTGTTTGGGTGCCCAAGGGCAACAAACCCACAGAAGGGATACTATGGAAGCCTGGCTCCGCCCGACAATCGGGTCAGTTCAGTGGGATGACATTGAGGTCAAGCAGGCACTCTGCAGCCTAGTCTCCACCTGACAATTACCATTTTTATTTTGAGATATTTGGTGAATTTGACAAAAAAAATTAAAGTGTATTATCTTCCAGTCGCTGACTCGACCTTTTAAGCCTTTACCTGCCGTGTTTCCTCAGCCCAGCTACACGTCCAGCTCCGTGACGTCGGGCTCGTGTTCTAGTACCTCAGACTCAATCACCGGCCCCTGGAACATCATCGGTAAGACGCACACGTTACCGCCAGCGGCGTATAACGGACGACAATTATACGAATGTCACGTTAAATCACGCTGTTGTTACGTACTCTCGCAGGCCGTGACTCGGACCACGGCCTGCCCTGGAGCGAGTCCTCGCCCGACGACTACCGCTTCTTGACCCAGGACCCGCGAGAGCGCGAGCGGGAGCAGCACGACATGAATAAGCGGTGAGCGGTGTGTGCGCGACCGCCGGCACACCACCGAAAAGGTTAAAAAAAAAAAACTTTAACGTCTCCTGTGTTTCACTAGACTGCTGGACCCCGCCAACACACTGCAGTTTGATGACTTCAAAAAGTGTTATGGTGAAATCCTCCATCGCTGGGGACTGAAGGAGAAGAGGGCCGACGTGCTCAAATTCGCTTCGTGCCCACCTGAACCCCACAAGGGCATCGGTTAGTGAATTGTACCCCCCCACCCCCCCCGGTTAAATAGGTAGGTATAGTCAGTGATGCTGGAGAATGCTTGTTGATATTTGTATTTCAATGCCATAGGGTGCTCCCTCAGAAGCTTCCCCCCCCCCTCCCCCCTTCCCCCTTGATACACACTGTTATGGTTGGGATGGTGTAGAAACATCAAATTATATTTCCAGCAATCAAATCTGCATGCACACAGGACAGACCGGACAGGACCGTGAGATACTCCCTGAATTTGACAGTGTATTATCTTACGATTGCCGACTAAGTGCTTTAATGGAACAAACAAATATATTAATTTAATTTTAAAGGTGGTCAGCAATTGTAAGCTAACTCATAACAAACATGCACTTAGTAGTTAGTTGCCTGGGTGTGTGCTGGAAAGGCAATCTGGTGCTTCTACACAGTCCTGGCTCCATTAATGGGAACCCTAACAAAGTGATGCAGACCACACCTCATAACATCATGGCCTCCCCGTGTTCAGGATAGTGGAATGTCTGCTACACATTCAATGAACCTAAATGGCAATGAAGGCCAGGTTACAAAATAGGGAGGAGTTGGGCTATAGTAGGTTGAATAACATTCACATGGCTAATAAGAAAGCAATTGTGTTTTATTTAGAGTGCTGTGGTTCAGCTGTACAAATGCACAAGTCTGTGTCGGTGCATAGCCAGTAAAACTTTTCAAATTGAAGGACAGGCTATGTCCACAATGGTCGTGTGAATATATTCCAATTTTGTATTTCATATCAGAATGAGACGGCATACATTTAAAGATGAATATGAAATAATATGGTAATGAAAGTGACATTTTGTACGGGTGCTAGATAAAGACATACTCACAAATAGGCTACTTGTAAAACCGGTTCCAAATACAGCCTAAACTGTAATGTGGATGGCAGAGCTTCTGAGGGAGCACCCTAACGCATTGAAGGGAGGCGTCTTTGTTCAGTTAATCCAATATCAACCATCGTTCTCCAGAAACATGCCCTCCCTGTTCCTATCTTAAAACTACTACTGAGACTTACCCTCCCGCCCCCATTTAACACCACTGTGATTTACCCTCCCGCCCCCATTTAACACCGTGATTTACCCTGCCTTAAGTCAACGCCACTGTGATTTACCCTCCCGCCCCCATTTAACGGCACTGTGATTTACCCTCCCTTAGTTAACGCCGCTGTGATTTACCCTCCCTTATTTAACGCCGCTGTGATTTACCCTTCCCTAGTTTGTACTAACACTAGTCCCGCCCCCAGAGTTCGGTGTGTACTGCTGCCACTGCCGCAGTCAGGCGCGAGGCACCCAGTGCGCCGTGTGCAAGCGGCTGACCTTCCAGTGCGCCATCTGCCACGTGCCGGTGCGTGGCTCCTCCAACTTCTGCCTGAGCTGCGGGCACGGCGGGCACACCACCCACATGCTGGAGTGGTTCCGCTGCAAGGACGAGTGCCCCGCCGGCTGCGGGTGCCACTGTCTGATGCAGAGCACGTTCTGAGGGGGGAGGGAGTGTGCGTGACGGATGGACGGACACGCTGACCAACCTCAACATGGCACCCGGGGCTGCTTTAGGCCTGTCGCTGCAGATACACGCTATGCAACGCAATATGAAGAGCAAAGGCTTCCTATGAATGTTGTTTGTTGTACTGTATTTTTCCAGAAGGCCTTTCTGAGCATGTTGAGATGGAACAGAGAGCTTTTTAGAAGCACTCCTGTTTGGTTGTGTTAATGTTTAATGTTGTGAAGGCAATAGTAAATGTACAAAGTACTGTGGACTATAAATTATGCAACAAACACATTGTTCAGGACGTTCTTGAACTGAAGTCAGTTTTACTAAATAAATCATGTCTTTCTAGCAACCTTCATGGTTCTAACCAGCTTTACTCGTTACCTCAAAGTACATTTTTAGCTTAACTGAAAATGACTACCGACTGTCTTAACTCTGAAATAGCAAAAGCAAGAATACTAAAGTCAAGAAAATATACATTAGGAAATCCAAATACTGCTACATTATATAGTAAAGAAACTATGTAGGTCATTTGAGTAGATAGCTAGATGTAGCTAGTAAAATGCTGAATCAACAAGTAGGGGATGATGTAGCCACACATCAAACAACATTGGAACAAACATTGCTGGGGAAATCTTGTCTATTTGTCTTGTAAAACCCATGGTCATGTATCGAGTTTACTCAATTTCTGTCATGTAATATACCAGTGGGGTTAAAGAAAACAGTCCACACTGATTATATTCCTTATTTTAAACATTTTATTTTAGTATGTGCTATGTTGGTAATGGACTAAATTGCTTCGGTCGGCTTGTTGATAATCAGTGTAGAAACGAACATGGCCTCAGCACCGATGCAGTGCTACATACCAATTTAAACATTTGCATAGAGCAAATGTGAATAAAGCATCTCTTGCACAATTTGTTCCATGAAATAATAGAATATAGGAAGGAAAATGAGTAAAAACCTACAAAGAAATTAGAGTAGTAAAAACAAACAACTCCTAAATTGGGCTGGATGAAAGAGTAAATAAGTCCAGAGATCTCAGGGTTTATATCCAGCTTAATTTCTGTTTGCACATTGGTGCATTTTTAAATTAATTCCAGAAAATACTATGAAGACTGATGCACGTCACACACTGAGCCAACAAGGAAAGTCGTTTTGCACCTGACCTGCATTTTCCATTATGGACCTGGGGACGGGGAATAGAGGGAGAAGACCAGATGAGACTGTGGGTTTTTGGAATTTTAAATCGGACATGGCAACATCTGGGAGCCTAGGGCAGGGAGGACCGGGAAAGCCAGTTCCAAAGACGGGCCATAAAGATGCAGTTCTTCTTTGCATTTCCAAACTGATTTTGAGACGAAGCAAGAGATCTTGGAACTCTAAATGTATTCATAACAGCAGTGTTACTAGTGATCTTCTCAAGTTTCGCCCGGGCCGAGGTCAAGAGAAGAAACAAGATCGACGACACAGCTTTCTCAAATCTTCCTTCGGTTTTAGTCCAGAGTGCCGTCTGTCCGGGGAACGAATGGGCCTTCTAATCCTGAACCACAAACTCATCAGTTCTGCTTGCGCAACTAGTTTCCCCTCCCAGGTTGATGCACGTCCACGATGCTATTGGTGGGCACACTGCACCCCCGGGCCGTGGTGCCCACCCTCGTCGTCAGAGCTGTCGTTATAGGCCTCTCTGCGGCTGCCCGACGACGAGCCCAGGCCCACGTCGTAGTCCTGCAGGTCCACCTCCTCCATGTCGGCGCTGATCACCGGTGCCTCGGACCGTGAAGGCAGGAGGTCCTCCAGCTCCTGTGGCAGGAAAACAAACGTCACGTCAACAGCATGTCATCACCATAGAAACCAGGTAGACATAGTAACAGGCCAGGGTGGAGTAAAGAGAACAAGGTGTACAATAAAACATTTAAAAAGAAAATTGTATAGTCCATCATGATTACTGTTCGTAAACTGTAAAGGGCAGGTACTTTACGGAACAAATACTTGGCAGTTGATTTGATGAATCATCTGGTCGTTTTCACCATCAGCAAACCTAAACCACGCCCGTATAGATATCAACACGACGCTGTCAGGTATGTTCAGTTGCTACTCGGACACATTCACAATGATTCCTAGGCTTTCCAGACTGATTCTCGTGGTGAACTTAAGTGGAGGCTAATTGAGTCATTGTGGAGGTTTGTTGACATCTGCACTGTGATCAAAACAAAAACCTCTCTCTTCCTTGCCATAGGGCGCTCCCTCAGAAGCTGTGCCCTGGAATCTATACACACACACACAACACTGGTCAGAGTGCCCACAAGTGTTTCCAAGATTGGGGAAAATAGGGGGAACTCTACATATTATACATAATATAAATTAGTGCTGGGACGATTAGTCGACGTAACCGACGTAACCGGTTACTTAATACGTCGATTTGCTAAATGTTCCGTC
>JAODUH010000018.1:7621251-7632727 GCA_027564835.1 Typhlichthys subterraneus | reverse complement strand
TTTTTTTTCTTTAATAAATATAATTAACATGCTCCTGATTAACATTTAGTATAAAACATATTATAAAAGCAGATCACTTTCCCCTACCTATTTTATAAAAAAACACATGAACAAAACGTTATCATTAAAATATATAAATGCATACAGCATTTAAGTGACCCCCCCGTTTTCTGCTCGCTCCACCTGTGCCCCTCCATTGAAAATTTTCTGGTGCCGCCCCTGAAACAGAAAGAGCTCATCCTGCAGTAAAACTTCCAGAATTCCAGAAAGTTTCCTTGTCCTTAATGAGGAATGTTGTATTTTACATAATAGAAGCTGGAAGCCACTCAGACAAATTTTTAGTTAGTACAGTATTTATAGTACACAGTGTGGGAAGACCTCCTGTTTGCACACTAACACATTTCATCTGTGAATGAATACACATTATTCTTGCATGACCTTTAACCATGGAAACCAAATTAACTATGAACCTTCCATAAACAGGATGAGGGTTCAGGGGCCAGCAATCCCCAGCACACACATGCGCACACAATAAATATTGTATTGTACAGGCATCCACATTATATTGCACATATAAATCAATCAGTCAAATCAGATCAATGTTGGTGTTGATGGGGATTAGGCCTGTAAATCAAAGCCCCTCCCAGTAGAAACCCAGTAGAAATGTGCTGACTCTTGATAAAAACACAAACAAGTTGAGGCTCAAACTCCAAGGTTTGGCATCAAACACTCAATTAAAGCAGGCGTTTGCTGGCAGCCATTTTACCATCAGTCTTTCCCTGCTCATAACAGGAACCTTCTGCGTGTTGACACATTCCAGCCTGGACCGACACCCGGTCTGTGTGCAGACCAGGGATACTGACAGAGTTCTAGAATACTGTGTGTGTAAATAGGAAATCATAGTGGGATCACAGTGGGTGAGGTAATCCTGCCTTAGACACACACCACACATGTGGTGTCTTGTTCTAAGCGCTCTGTTAAGCGGGTCTGCTGTGGCCAAGTCGACATAAAGAGCTAGTTAATGTTTATCTCTGGACAAACACATCGAGTGGATTGTTAAACAGAACACACACACACAACACACACACATATAAAAAATTAGCTCTTTGAGCCTGCAAACAGTGACAATCTGAAAATAACCACATGTTCTCCAGGCTGCCTGTGAGTTCCATTCACGTCCCATTCACGACCCCCATCAGCCAATCAGGACATGGGCATTTCCACGGAGAAACATAGAGCCTGTCTCACTCCTGTTGATGGAGAATATTTACATCACTTTATCTCCCACACAGATTCTCAACTTGTCAGCTAAGGTTTCTGCCTGTGACTTTACATGTATTCTGTATTACTACAGTGATACTGGAATAATAATGTAGTAGGGTTACTGAGTCTATAGCCAAGTGATACCCTACTGGAAAAATCTGTGACACTGAACAATTACTGTATTTGTAAATAATGATGAACTTAGTAAAATAATCACACTAAACTCGTTCATCTGAGGTTTCAGATGAACACATAACATATTTATTGTTGATCTGTGTTTACTATAAATCAATATTGAATATATGAATACGTAATACAAATATGGCATAGTTCATACAGACTAATCAGGTAACAGTTCTCTAAAAATGAAAAAAGAAAGACTACCTGGTAAAGTCAACCATGATTTTTTATTAGAATAGTTCAGATTGCTCTTTAATATAGTGGAGGTTTATCTTACAATTAAAGATATTTTTATATTTCTTAAACATTGATGTTTAGAAAAAGTGCTTCCTTAAGCTATATCTGGCTAGCAGTAGGGTTCAAAGTTCACCTCAGAGCACCAAGAAAGACTCAGTTTGGTTATGAATCAAAAATGAACACATCGCAAGACTGCAAGTATGAACAACTTTCACATTTTATCAATCATAAATATTACATAACAGTGTATAAAGCTGTAATTATCAGCACCCACCATAGTGCATTATAACCTGCTTATGAAGCAGGATTATTCCAGTCTTTAACTTTGGCTTTAGTCCAGCGATAGTACCCAGACACCAGTCTGGAGCTGAGACTTGTGGAACAAAACTTATGGCTCCTCTCTAGTGCACCAAAGAACCATTTACTGTAAGATCCTATCTCAAAGCTTTCTTTTTAAGAGTGAAAATGCAATATTTTTAATGTTTATAATTAATATACAAACAATGTTGGTATGGTTTAGTTTCTCTTCCAGCTTCTAGCTGCACCAAGACACAGTCCATATACGTTTATAGGTGTAAGCACGTATATGTTTTGTGTGTGTGTGTGTGTGTGTGTGTTTTAAAGCACTTGTGGAACTCAGCTGCCTGCATGTTGTAGGATCTGATGACATTACCAGCTGATAGGTGATCGATCAGTAATTCTAGTTCCGCTCCGATTGGTGATCTGGTGGAAGCTGGCGGAAGATGCCGCGTAACGTGTCAAGCTCGCGCGTCAGGTGCTCCACCCTCTTACGGAGTCTCTCGTTGTCCGCCGCGAGCTCCACCACCTTCTGCTGTGTCTCCACATTGCGCAACTTCGCCTTGTCGCGGCTCTTGCGCACGGCCACGTTGTTGCGTTCGCGCCGCAGCCGGTACTCAGGGCTGTTTTTGTCTACCTGCTTCTTGTTCTTGTTCCGGTCCAGCTGCCGCAGCACGCTGCCGCCACTTCCGTGCTGGCTAGGCACCGGGGTGGGCGGGGGCGTGGGGTGTCCCGCCTGCAAGTGCACGGCGGTCTGCGCGCAGTGCGCGATTTGGTACTGTAGATGTGGGAGCGCCTGGGCGTGCGGGACGTGGTGAGTGATGTGATGCGGGTGCCCGTGTTGATAGGTAGTGACCACAGGCGAGTTATCGTCCTCGTCATCTCGCGGTTCCTGCTTGATGGCCACTGGTCTGATCCGGGACGGATTTTCGTACATCAGCTCCGGTTTGGACGCGTCCATGTAGCCATTCATGTAGAGCTGCTGGCTGCCGGTGCCACCGCCGTGATGCGCGTATTCGTACTCCCCATTCATGAGTCGAAGCTTGTCAGGCCTTCCGTGCGCCAGCAGGTCAGCCAGGAACTCGTCGTTAAAGGCAGACGGGTCGATGTACGCGCTGATGTCGATGGAAGACTCGTTCTCGCAAATTTCGCTCAGGTCCGCGGACGCGTCTTTGTAGCCGTACGCGTTATGCATTAGGGGGCGAGGCGTGACCTCGTACAGGTTTGCGTGATCCATGGAGAACCTAAACCCCGCCACACATGGCGAGGAGCTGCGAGAATCCAGCTTGGTGACTGCCTGCGATAGCCGCGGTGGCTGCCGAGTGTACGCTACGAACCAATTTTGGCTCTCGGGGGACGCACTCGCTGTGAAACCGCTGGAGGCGTGTGTGTGTGTGGACAATCACCTCCTCATCCTCTGAGTATTCTCCGAACCTAAGTATTTATACAAAGCCTTATGGAGGCGGGAACATTTCTTTCCGCGCACAGTGCGCGGCCCCGTGTGGGAACCAGCCCTTCAGGAAAGAAGTGAGATTAGTTGCTAAAAATATTTCACTTTTTTCCTTCTATCGTTTAATCCACTTTATACAATTTATCTAATAGACTTAGTTTAACATAGGACAACAGGACAACAAAGGAACTCTAATTTATCCTTAGCCAATTTGATTGTAGTATGTTTTTTGTGTGTGTCTTGAATGTAATAATTTGGGAACTCCAGTTAAATATTATACCACATTTATTATTTATAGAATATCATTGTTTCTATCGCCATATTATATTATATTATATTATATTATATTATATTATATTATTTATAAACTATAGGCCTATATTCACCATTCCCTATTTTACGCACGACGTCACAGTTGATCCTCGTCCACGTCGTGCTTCGTGAGGTCGGCTGATAAGACAGCATGCAGGATGATATGAGCCAGCAAGTATGCCTGTAGGAGGTTAATTAATAGCGTCATCGGTTACTGAACACGTGTGCGCAGTTTTACGTACACTGCGCAATAGGCTGCTACAGAATCAACACAGCAGTATATAATAGACATACGTGTGAGTGTGTGTTTTACTGTCCCTTGTTGACAGAAGCATAGGCCTAATAGGCGACCTTAAACTGCAGGCTATGATGAATTGCTTAGCCTTGTGTTGGTGCATTAGACTTTACATTTTGGTCATTAGGCAGGTGATTTCATTAAGAACATTTTATAATTATAGGCTAGATCTGTTGAAGGAACTTACCACGTCAGACTGTCAACACATTGTGAAGCATTACTTGTTTTAAGAACAGCGTCTTTGTCATTACTAGTCTGGATGTGTTCAGTGGAGCGAACGTTCTGAACGATTAATTAACTTTTCCACTACATGACACGTTTCCTAGAAAACGTTTGAAACGTTCTTGAACTATACTTTCAAAGACATTTGTAGCAAACGTCTTTGAAAGTATAGTTTTTTTTATAGTTTTATTGAATGGGCGTGGCAACCGTTGTTCAGTGAGTGTCCGCATATTTGCTAGGGCGTTTAATCATTTGTGAGTAGGCTGTCATATCACTATTTGGCCTACAGTACAAGTTGACAACCAACTGATTTAATCTTATTTCATCTAAAATGTAGCCTACGCCGTATAATGTCATATTCAATGCATTACATTTTAAATCGGAATATGGTGATAAAACCGTGGACATATCCTTCAATTGTAACAGTGCGTTGGTTCTACCATAATTTCGTGCACCTGTAGGCCTACAGCTGAAACAATCTACAGCAGAAGAGGAAACCGTAAATAGTAACGTGGGTCAGTTTTACGAATCACCTGATTTAGTCTGCACATGCCCAATGTAGTTCTTATTGCACATGTGAGGAAGTAGCACCCTGTGGCAGCCACAAACTATTTTATATGGAAAAGATTATTTTGAGGTATGAAAGTTTTTTTTTTACGTAATTAATTTTGAGATTGCATTGCCTGTGTTGAAATTAAGATCAACAAAGTTAAATCACATTATTGTGTGTCTATGTAGAAGTAGATGATGTAAGTTGTAGTGCTAATACTTTACTTACTAATGGTAAGAGAAGCTAGTTCATGACTGGAGTCAGGGTTAGTTGTAACAACATGAGTCTGGGTTAGTTAAACCAATAAAAAGGATACAGCCTTACAACCAAGCAAAATGCAAGATGTTTTTCTAAATTTTCCTATTTAAAAATGATACAGCCTTACAACCAAGCAAAACGAAAGCTGTATTTCAAAATGTTGATTGAATTTCAGTATGTCTTGGAAGGCATACCAAAGAAGAGAGACTGAGTGAACAATAATGTGCCATGTGACTGACGACCCAAGACACATACAGACACATTACACATACACTATAATCAGTGTATTATCTTATTATTATTATTATTATTATTATTATTATTATATATGCATTATGTACTCTCACACACACACAAGGGTATTAGGTTAGGCTATGACTGTCGGTCTGCTACCTCAACTTCATTTGCAAATAGTCCCAGAAACAATTTACAGAAAATTGAGTGATAAGACACACTGACATTAAAAATACAACATAATTATAAATATAATTTGGAGTCATTCATTGACATATGCTAGATGATTTTGATAGGCCTATTTAGATTAAAAACAATCCAATGCGTCAGCCCGTGTCGTCCTACGCTCTGATTGGCTGTTACGACACGATCCTTATTTGGTCTAAGAGATTTCGCAATCCCCAAGACACATCAACACCATACACAACACACGGAAACGGCTGTACGCCGACACTTATTGAGATATATGTTTTTACCTTTCTACCTTTTTTAACTTTATAGCCTCAAGACACCTGTGCGTTTAATTCGTATTTTGTTCAGTGAAGGTAAGATTAAAGTAAACCTACATTTATTTATTTTAGACGTATCTATCTGAAGCAGCAGTTAGCTTTACCGTATTGGCTAATGCTAGCAGCTGTAACTTTTCATAATATCTCCACTTAGAAAATAGTATTTATTAAAACGTTGTAATTTAATCTATATGCTGATTTCCTATTCAAACTACAGGTTGAATTTCTACTTTATATGAGAAACGAGGAGGAAATTATTGCATTTGCTTGTTATAATGCTACCAGGAAGTATTTTTATATATTACATATTTATAAAATACAGATTTCATATTGTTAACTTGGCTTGTGTTCACGCGTGTTTCGGTGGTATTTATGCTACTGTGTCCGTTGTTTAGTTAAAAAAAGTAGAACGATTAGTTTCCTTGATAATGACTTTTCCTCAGCACAAAGAGCCGAGTGATGATGCAATCTGTAGGCAACACACACTGCAAAGTGACTGGACCAATACGATGAATTATTTGACATAAAGAACAATGCATCCGTGTCAATTACAATTGGGCCATTATAAAACCTTTTTTAATTATTATATGGTTTTACTGTGCTATTACATATAGCTGTATTCCTGTGCATTACTTTGTGTATGCTTCTTTTGTATATTGTATTATGGTTAATGCATGTTATGTATATATTTCTATAATGTTTAATAAACTTCATTCTTCATAAAGTTTAACAGATAATACAAATGTGGGGTTTATTATGTTTATTGTGTGTTTGTAAGTTATACTGTATGTACACAAGTAAATGTACATGCATGCTTTAGTTCTAGTCTGCGATTGTAAGATAATTGTAAGCTTGCATCAGTTGCATGCTTAGGCAAATATCTCCTCCCATTCCGCTATATTACCGTACTCTGTGCATGCTGAAACAATAATTTGGTACTTCTACACAGCCCTAACTCCGTAAATAGGAACACAAACTGTGGCGAACACCACTCACTACAACGCCCTAGGCTTTTAAATGCGTTTTAATGTCTGGTGCGGAGCTTCTGAGGGAATTAGTTTTTAGCTCGAAATTAGCAAGTGTTCTTGCAAATGACTAACCCTGCCTTTTTAAATGGTCTTAATTTAAACAAAATGTATTTGGAATATTAGTCTTTGTTTCTGTCCTGCAGACCTTTCAGAAGACCTCAGCTGGATCTTGTGCTGTACCCATGTACTGGACCTAGTCTTGGTCGGACAGCAGTTCCTGGAGTTCTGGATCCAAATGAGCAGTCCGCTGCAACAGAAACCCACAGCTGATCTTAGTGCCAAGTACCTCACCCAGAAACCCACCAGAGCCCCACCCGTGCCCCCTCAGCAGGTGCCCCAGCTGGTCTCTCTCAACCCCACCCCTGGCAAAGCCCCGCCCCCCAGCAGGATGAAGAAACCTCCTGCGGACAAGGACAGCGAGGAGTACCGGCAGCGGCGGGAACGCAACAACCTGGCGGTGAAGAAGAGCCGCATGCGAAGCAAGCAGAAAGCACAGGATACACAGCAGCGCGTCAATGAGCTGAAGGAGGAGAATGAGCGGCTGGAGGCCAAGATCAAGCTGCTCAGCAAGGAGCTGAGCGTGCTCAAAGATCTCTTCCTGGAGCATGCCCACAACCTGGCCGACAATGTTCCCCCACCAGGGGGTGCAGACAGCGCCAGTCCTGTCCCAAATGCCAATGGTGGCCAATAAGGAGCGGGAATTTTTTTGTTTTGTTTAGATATAGAAATATGGTGTCAGATCCGCACACGCACACGCACACACACTTTGTATAACTGTCCCGACTGAAACAATTGACCGTCGTAAAAATGAGAATTTGTTCCAGTTTCACAAATTTTATCATCCAATTGGAGGAGGAAGGAAAATTAGACCATTTGACACTATAAATGGACAAATACATCCCCTTCCTGTGACCCATTCTCGGCGCATGTTGATTATATCAGATTGTAGAGTTGAACTCTTAAGTAGACTAGTTAGACTAGCTCTCCTTAAACAATTGATAATAATGAAGACATGATGCCTGTCTGGTTCACAAACACCAGACTAGCCGACCAGACGTGTGTGGGTGAGTGCAATGGGTGGATCCAGACATCAGGATTTATTGCATCATGGAATTAAAGTCCGGACATGTGTCTTGATCACAGTTGATCCCAGATCAGCTCAAAAACCTCATTAGGCTTGTTAACCTTTAATTGGTCCCAGCAGGTAGGGACAGGCAAAGCCCTGCCCTGAGAGAGCTTTTCTACCCTTCACTTTTCTACCATTAGATGAAAGTTGTTATTGTGGGGTGGTGGGGGGGGGGGGGGTTGGGAGGGGATGAAATGCATGACTGACAGGAGGAAATGTAAAGGTAAACACTACATAAAATGGAATGACTATGTTTACATACACACTTGAATTACACAATTATTGTGAATGTGAATACAATTGCTGTGGGTAAAGTACCGTATTTTCCGGCGTATAAGACGACCCCCGACTTTTAAGATTTACCTGGGTTAAAAAGTCGTCTTATACGCCGGGTGTTGTCTTATAGGGCTGGTGCTGAAACATCCGAGCCGGACTGGAGAATCTGCGGTCGCCGCATACTGTGGGGGGCTCAAAAACGGTCGCATCCGCATCCCCGCCGTATTCGGCGACATATGAAAGCAGCAAGGGCGGCGCTGTAAAAGTACGGTAGAAGAAAATCCAATCACCAGGATTCGTGGAAAGAAGTGGCACCTCACCGGGAAGGTGTAAGTGAAGGGCGGAGCAAGCTGCAGGCGTCCGGGACACCCGGGGTATGGAAAAAAGAAAATACGGTACAAGGTTTATTCTGTGGTTTATGTTCATTTTCATTTACAACTTTTTGATAGTGTGTTTTTAAAATACTGACAATAACTGGAGTTGAAGTGACTATGTAAACATTGTCCATGTTGTTGGATGGGATTATCCTGAAGAATGTTGTAAATTAAAACTATTAAAATTGTTGTTTTACTATTGAAATTTGTCAAATATGCTTCAGAAAATTAAATTAATGTTTTTTTATGAAGCAGTTGTAGTTTGAAAAATCAAGTAATTTTGATCTGATAAACTAGCTCAAGCATATTATGACCCCAGAGGCCTATTTCATAAATCAAGTTGACTAAATGTTAATCTTACTTATTTTCTGTTGATTTGGTTAAATAAAGCAAACAACATAGTCTAAACTCAGTAACTATGGCAACATTCTTGGAAACTAACCTGTTCAGGGGCAGGCTAATGGACCTTTCGCCAGATTGTAATTGACAGGAAATCTGACTAATAAAGAAGGCCAAATTGCAGTGTCAGACAAGCAAGAATCACTTCAATGTGGCTGCTACCCATGCAAGGCACCCAACGAGTTGTTTTTTTTCCATTTCTTTTTAAATGTTAAAATAACTTTGTTAGTATTAATCATCAATTGCCAAATATGCTATTTTATAAATATAGCCTATCAATAGCTATTTCATTAGTGTGTTATTCCTAAATTGCCATATATGCTATTTTGCAAATATATAAATATTTATTTCATAATCAATCATTAATGTTATTCTTCAACCCAATAACCCTAGATCTCTCTTTCATGAATGTAGTTGGCAAGATAAAAAAATAGGGGTGGTTTTCTTTCTTATTTTTCAAATTATCTAAAGTTAAGACTCCCCATTGAGACATGTATATAATATTAACAAACAAAGTGGATTTAATATGCTACTCAATCACATGCAGGTTTTGAACTAGGTTTTGAATTGGAATTAAATGCCCCTTGGTGTCCACTTTCCATATTGTCATTACTCAAGCTGATGCCGCTATGTAACCGCGAATTTAACATGAACCTAACAGTGTTTTTCAAAGAACGGTTAGCATGCAAACGTTTGCCCATAGGAAGAACCATGAGTGCAAGTATAGCCTATGCTACTGGTGAGCATTGATCATATTGTGCTGCTGGATCGATTGATCGCCATTTTTTTTCACCATGCTGTCACTACTAGCCTACTATCAATCAGAACTGCACAAAACATTGAATTATGATGACATTATAACATTCAATGTTGCCTTGTGTCAGTGGCGTTTTGATTGGTTTTTGAATAGAGGGGCAAATGTTTGTAAATAAAATTAACTTCAATACACAGCTGAGGCTATTACGGGCTATTAACACAGGAATACAAAGTACTGCACTCTCTGGAAGCAATGTACTGATGGGGGGAGCAATATTTTGATAGCTTTGTAAAAGTCACTTGGGGACTTTTCCTACTGGCCTTGTATTTCACATGTCATATGATTATTATGATTACCTGCAAGTGAGTGCCAAAAGCATGTGCTAAAAGTAGGTGTGGGTCTGGTAGGATATTCATGTGACAGGTGTTGTGCCCAAAAGTGACTTGCTGATAAAAAGTGATCACGGTATGAAAAAGTGCATTTTATAGTTATATTCCCACATTTTTATCTGGTAAAAATAAATGTATTCATTATAATCTATGGCACAGAAAAGGTGAAATACTAAAAATTAAGGATCATTTAAAAATATATATATTTTTTTAAGTCTCGGCGGCCTATATAAACCAACATGTTAGTTAGACTAACAGTATCCTATATTTTTGAAATATCAATGCTAAACAAGGATATTTGACATAGCAAACAAACACAATTTACACATTATACATTAATTATACACAATATATATTTTGAAAATATACTGTAGTTCGACTAACATGATAGGCCGCCTAAAATAAATATATTTTAAAATTATCCTTAATTTATAGTATTTCACCTCCTCTGTGCTCTAAATTATAATTAATCCATTAATTTTACCAGTTAAAAATGTGGCAATATAAAAATGCACTTTTTCATACCGTGATCAGTTTTTATCAGCAAGTCACTTTTGGGCCCGACACCGGCATGCTTCAGGTGGGAGATATTTACACATAGTTGGGAAGAGCCAGGTTAAAACATGTAGACAATAATGACTTCAATCACACATGTACATCATACAAGATGATTCCCACATCGAATGAAACAGTTGTTTCAATCTTGCCAACAGTGACTCCTGACAGTTAAATCTCAATTACTTCTATACTGATAAACTCTGACATGACAAACATCAGGATGTGTTAAAGATTAGAATAATCTGTGACATGATTATTACAATGACACATGAAACAATAAACACAACTTGTCATTCAAAAAACGAAGAAAAAAAACCTGACAGAATTTACTTTCTATGACCAAAAACTGTTTTTAAGGTAAAACTCAGCGAAAGTATAACGTCTTTAAGTGATATTTCACATATACGATAATGGTTGCGTCTGACAGATCAGATTTGTATGGACTCGGAGAAAACAGACGCATTTTATTTTTTCATTCGTCCCCCGTTTCATCTGTCCCTGCTCTTCCCTATTATTAGAACGATCGGGACATATTACTAGAAACCCTTTTTATTTTTTTGCCTCTAGCCTACGCCGTACGCCAGCAGGACTGTGCTGCGCTACAGGCAGTCACACAGACACACAGTGCCCTGGATTTGCTAGCATACAGCCCAGACCATGGATATATTACACAGACAAACTGGAAGAGCAGTGACGGCTCCTGCTCCAAAAATTTGGGAGGGCAATTGTTTTGGTGACCCATTCAATAGCCTAGGTAAATTA
>JAODUH010000018.1:7595366-7611188 GCA_027564835.1 Typhlichthys subterraneus | reverse complement strand
GTTTAAACTTTACATAACAGATATTGTGTACAATGTGTAGTTTAAACTTTACATAACAGATATTGTGTACAATGTGTGGTAGCAGCATCACATACCTACGGTGTCCCATGACAATCATTCTCAACTTGTCGCCCAGATCCTGCATTTCATGGATCTGAACGAAGGTTCCTGTAGTGTAGATGCTGTCGAGGGACTCCACGACATCTGACTCATTGCTGGAAAGAGACAGAATCTGTACTAAATATGAACTATAATCTCTCTCGAAACTAAAAGTATCAGGAGGGTTTTACATAAACTGCTGCCAATGTCTTACTCAGAATGCCTTTCCACAACAGGTTAGGTGACCTCAAATTTACCTATTTTAATTAGGATATTTTCTTACTTGTCATCTTTCTTCAGAAATACTCCCGCATACGGTTGAGCGAGCTGAACCTTCCTCCTCAACAACTCCATCAGAGCCTTGTTCTTAACCTAGACACAGATGTTGGTGTTCATCTGTAAACTCTGCTACAACATTTCTTACATGTATTGCGTTTACTGCATTATAACACTACGTTCTCAGAATGAGGCTCTGTGGTTTGTTTTGATACAACGTATCATCAGAAGCATGTATTGTGCTGTGCATGTAGCATACAGCTATTGCATCATCCCACCAACTATGCTCTTGATTGAAGGTCACTAATCTCTCCACGTCCTCAACAAGACAAAAAACCGCACAGCGACTTCACATTTAAAGAACGTTTTACACCATGGTGTCGCTCGCCATAACCCAGCTAGTTTTTAAACGTTAAACGGTGTTGTGTCACATTTGTTTAGCCGTTTCTTCCTTCCTTCCTCACCTCTATGATCTTGATGAAGCGAGGAAACACGGGGTTCCTGCTGACTGCGATCAGCGGGAGGTGGGGAAACACATCGGGCACCATCATGGGTGTGAGGGCGGTCATCTGCTGCCCGTCATAAGGGGCTCCTCCATCTCCGCCAGGATCCTCCGCGCCAGACCCCGCGCTCTCCCCGCCGTCCTCCCCGGAGAACCCGGCCCCATTGCCCCGGTTTCCGTAGAGCCGGCTTGGGACGAAGTAAAGCCGGCAGACCGGTGGCACGGCATCGCTATGCCGGCCAAATACACCCGCAGCCCGCGCCCAGTGATGCGGTCTCCCAGCCTGCCTCAAGCCGCTTATCACCGACGGAGAAACGCCACGGTTCCCGTCGCATGTTGACGTCTTCGCTGCTGCGCTGCCGCTGTGTCTTATGTGTCCAGCGCGGGTCGTTGCCGAAGCTTCGGTCAGTGCCGACACCGCGGTACGTGTTCGAAACACCCCGGGCCAGGTACCATGTGGGAGCAGACGAGCCGGGTTTTTGTGCACCTGTTTGGCTGCAGCGAGCATCCTCATGCAAGTGGCCATGTTGATCTGGAGCATTCCACGACACGTGACATCGATTTCCGGCCAGGGTTGTTGACGACGGAGGACCCGCCCACCATCCAGAGACAGGCGTCACAATATTCTGATATTAATTTAAATTCTGGTCTTATATGTGCTTGTTTTTGTTCAGGATCACGAACACTTTCAATAAAACATTTTTTATTTTAGGCTGTTTTGATTATAATATAGATGTTACTTAGTAGTAATAGCTTACATGTGTCAAGGCCCTATTTTCCTACATTTAAATCGAGTACGACCTCTATATATTCTAACAATACACACGATGCCGTCCATATGAAGATAATATGTAGTTTTTTTGTGTGTAAATTCTTATTCACGCCACCAGAAGGTACTAAACAGCCCGCAGGGGGCGCACGAGTAAGGCTTTTTATTATGGAGATATTTGAATTTGTTACCTCTTTAGCAGTATACAGGCAAATACTTTTAAATATAGTAATGAAGTAATTCAAGTGAATAACATTTTAAAAAGTTACTATATAGAAACCTTTCCTTACATAGAGCTTTCTTGATTGATTTGTAAAGACTCCTCTAGATAGGCTACCTTATAACATCTGGCACCAGAAGAATGTGTTAGATATACAACTCACAGAACACACAGTCTGCATCTGAATAATAACCGCCAGTTTTAAGGGTTTCTCTTTTAATATTTAGATCCAGTATAGTTGTTACACGCAAGCAGAATAAAACAATAACTAATAAACAGGTAAACATGTTGACAGAATTATTTCTTCTTCCAAAATCGACTGTAGTCGTCAGCCTTGAAGTCGTCTTCATAGACCTCTGTTGTCTGTTTCACCGTAGTCTTCACTTCCTTCTTCTTCTGACGGGCTTTACGCTCCTCCTCAGAGAGGGTGGACAGATCCAGGGGCATCTGAGCAATGGGAGCATGGCGTTAGTGTCTCTCTTACGCCATGCCACGCCACGCCAACATAATAGCCTGGCAGCAGCAGTACTAACTGCTACTTTACATGTCTGCATGCAGCACCATGGAATGCAACATGGATGTTGAGCAGTGTGGAAACAGATATAATGAATAGTCAGGCTTAAAATAGAAGGTCATTCCCTCTGTGAAAAATATATAGATTGGATGTTGTGTCATTTAAATGTGTCCTATAATAACACAATATTTAAACATGAAGTGCAATAATATTCTATGTAAAGATATATATAGTATAATAGTGGAGTAATGGAGGCCTGAGCAGGGAATGACATCACACTGCCTCTGTGTATGATGTCAGAGGTCCTGTTCTTTGTTCTCATAGCTGGGCCTGCTGCGTGTGTGTTAGTGCATGTGTGTGTGTGTGCACGCGCGTGTGCGTGTCTAGTGCGACACCTAGTGGCAGACGAGCTCCTCACAGTTCCTTCACAACACATCAGCTGCATCTGATCACAGGCCACTGACCATGAGGATCCTCCTGGGCTCCTTGTATCTGATGTTGATGGTGGAGCCGTCTGGCCGCACCAGCAGCACCGGGTATATCCTCTCGTACTTCTGCCGGCCACACCGAACAATGGACGTCCTGTTGGAGCTCATCTGGGCCGCGTGCTGGTGCAACGTGCGTGTTGGGGCCGGGGACGGAGCCCGTCTCCACGGTGACGGGGCAGGGAGACGCCCGGTCTCTGTGGCGTGATTAACACACCTGCAAACAAAATAACTGACTGACTCAAATTAGTTCTTCTTCATGGATCTTTAATGTGGTTTGCTTTCAAGTTCAGGAACTTGTTAAATGTTGCCTGCCTGCTGAAACATCATAGTTTCCTTACTGCCTTCTTATTGCTTTAAAATATGCAAGTATGTATTCCACTAGACAGACATCCTACCTCCCTTTATAATATTAATATTATAAAACATACACTGAAAATTTTTATATTTGTATAATGCAGCAAATGTCGTTTGCATTATGCAAAAAAATAAAAAATATAAAACTATAGTTATTAATTACACTCCTTGTGAGCGACTCATTTCTGGTCCAGCTCACCATTTTATTTACAGGGAATAGAGAGGAGACTTCAACTTCAGCTTCAACCAGGAACACACATTGATTGTACAGTTAGTTAGTTTACCATAAAAACATATATTCTAAGTAACATCATCATTTACGAGTTTGCACTTCTGTTATGTCTGAATTAGAGTATTTTTTTACTCAAATATGACTATTCATACAAAACGTAAATAGTTTCTGACAATATAGGCAACTAACTAAATTGTAGGTCATAATAGTGCAGCAGAGCTTCAATGAACGCTGGTCGTATTTACCGTGAGATAACTCTCTGCGTCGTCCAGATCTTCATGAAGGACATTATGCTGTTTTAGTAATAGTAAACACTACGTATATTACAATTTATAAGTTATCGATCATATTTAATTTGCCCAGCAGAAAACAGGTTTAAGCATGGATGTAAAAGGTAACCGAAAGATTCTTCTTCTTTTCTAGTAGCCTAGTAGTAGTAGGGCAGATCTGCCCCCTACAGGTAATCAGTAAGTTCACTAGTTCATTTTATTCAGGGGTTTATGAACGCTCTTTAGGTATACACGAGTTTGTCCACGTAATAATAATAATAATAACGTGCTCTGTTAATATTGACACACAACATTCTAAACAAACTACATTATCCCACAACAAGCACATTCACAAATCTCTAAGATGGATATTTGTTTATTAAGATGAACGGTTATTTTCTTAATAAACAATTACCTAACCTAATCTAGTTAATTTACTTACTCCTTTATAATTCAATGAACTCATTCCTTCTCAACTCAGGCTGAATGGAGCAATAATGTCTATAGTGTCTTTGCTTGTCCTGTCTTTGAGAAGAAGCAGCTTTGGTCAATTCATCACAGTAAAGGTTGTGCTGCATAAACATAGTTGATATTTGAACTCAATCAAAACAAAACCCCCTCTCCCGTCAGTGCCATAAACTGCTCCCTCAAAGCTCTGACCCAACATTAGACACACATTGCGAAGGTTGGGATAGTGTTGTGTGGTGCGGTCTGCACCACTTTGTTTTTGTTCCCATTTACGGAGCGGAGTGCACACAGAACCGGCAGCTAGCGATCCATGAGGAGATATTTGCCATATTTGACCAAATATGTATTAGTTTACAATCGCCGACTTTACCTTTAAGAGAGATGGCACAATCTTGTCTACAAGCGCATTACACTGGATTCCCTACAGGGGGCAGCACTGGACCTCTTTAGCGTCTCTTAATTAAAGTCACGGCTTTACCGTAATTCCATGTGACTGACATACAGTAAACGGTTGTAATCCGCCTATTTGACGTTCCATAATAACGAGAGATAATATAATAGTCCCTGGTAACAAGGATCTAATAGCTGATGATGTAATGAGATGCACACACTGGACCTAGTGGAATGTGTCATAGTGACATAGTAACATATAGCCTGATAAGACCAGTCTGATCTTACAAGATTGATTCATAGTTTGCTATTGTGCCAATAAATCCAAGTCCCAATTGATGTTGCATGTTTCCTTAAGCATAAACATGACTACCAAATGTTACTTCAAGCTTCTGGACCAGAACGTCTTGTCTCCTGCAGAAAATACCTTAACTTTGTTCTTGAAAAACGCAACATCAGAAAGACCATTGGATCCTATATTGAAATTCACTGTGCAATGTGACAATATAACATTTAGGTTTAAAACATGGACTAATTTCCTAGACATATGTGTAAGCTTGTAAAATAAAAACATAACTTTTCTATGAAAAGGTTATGTCAAGTTCTGTGTATTCTCCAACTAAGCGTTTTGGGTCCTAATCCTGTTCAACATTGTTGTCTTTTCCTACTTTAAAAATAGTTCCTACAGTGTTTATAGTATTTCCGTGTGATAATATATAACCAATTAAATAGGTAAACTTGCTGACTGTCCAAAATGGATTAATGATTTACAACTAAGGGTTTACAGCACATTCACACACATAGCATTATCTTCACTGAAAAATGAAATAGATCTACACATCTTCATTAAGGGATTTCCAGAGAAAAAGCATTTACCGTTTGTTTACA
This sequence comes from Typhlichthys subterraneus, assembly GCA_027564835.1. NCBI lineage: Eukaryota > Metazoa > Chordata > Actinopteri > Percopsiformes > Amblyopsidae > Typhlichthys > Typhlichthys subterraneus. The sequence goes on along the minus strand of JAODUH010000018.1, from coordinate 7,605,719 downwards.
GTCAACAGAATTAGGAGGTGACTAGGCTCCAAAATCACAATGTCCGTCAGCCCTACAACAGGTGTGTATCCAATGTTCATAAAGAATTGTTTTAGAGTCTGATTACATGGATTATTAAAGTTAGTCCAAGGCTCAAAGAAGTAGTCAATGAAGATCTCCATTGAGAAATGTTCTTTGTCTAGGACTAGTCTTAATCCCTGTCTGTGATAACCGGCCCATTGAGTTTTAAGTGGAAGTTTGTTTATTTTTTGTTGTAGTTTTCATTTGCTAAAACACTCTCAAGTGTTTTGAGTAATAATGGTACATCTGAACATCTGTTTCTCTGCTGTCGGCATCTTTGCAGATGATAGAGAAGGAGCCCACTGCACACACTATTGCCCTTTTCTAAATAGTTTATTATAGCTGATGTTTACATAGTCGTGTGTATGGAGAATTCATTTATTGCTCCTGCTTACTGCTTATTTGTTTTTAAACATTTTGAAGCCACCAATGCCAAGTAGGTGTCGCAGTTTGTCTGGTTTAAGACTCAGAAAACGAACACAGTGTGTTGTAGCCTCTTCAATGTAGCGTGTCTGGCTATAGTCTGCTAAGGGTTTTAAGGCGTTCCACCATGATGACATCACATGATGCCTTCCCTCTGTGATAGGACCACTAAAAACAGTAAAGATCAAAATATTTGAAACAAGCATATATATCTCACATGGAGTGAGTCAATCTAACCAGGTACACTTTAAACAGTGACATCTTAATAAATAATCTGCCTCAAAGGCTTTACTTTTGTATTTAACAGCATTAATTAAATTCCTTAATTGTTTCAAGCCTTTCTGCAACGTGGGTGAGGCAATGTACTCAAACGCCCTATTTCGCATATTCCTTTCTGTTAGCAAGTATATTTGAGGAGGACTGAATGGTCTGTTTATATGTAATGTATGTGTGAAATGTATAACTAAGTTAGCCCTGGTGACATGCCGCTGATATTATTCTAAAGAAATGCTGTTTGCTTACTGGTGACATATTCACCTATTGACAGATGTACGACTCATTCTGCTATAGTAGCCATATTGTCTTCACTACTTGGTAGTATTAAGTATTAACGTATTAATGTAGCAGCAAACTAATATTTTCTATAGAAAGATATACTGTAGTGGAGTAATAGAACAGCAGCCAGAGCATTGTGACCAGACGAACAAGGTACCAACATCTGAACACAGGACCCCGAAGAGGAGCCCTAAAACATCTTGATCAAACGAAGGAGGTATGAAACTATTTCAGATGAATGGGCCCATCCCACAGAGCACAGAATGGTCCAGGCCAGACATTTTATCAGCTGGAAAGGGCCTGCCAGACACCCCTAAATGTGAACCCCCCAACAAACAGGTAAACATATTGACAGAAATACGTTTTTGGACCCCTCTTTGGGGTCCCCAGCAGGCACACCCAGCAGCAGGGGGTCCCCGGTGGGCACACCCAGCAGGACGTCCCCAGCAGACATCCATATCTGCATGTTAGGTTACACCATGCATGCTCCTGTGTTCAGCTGTTGGTGCCTTGTTTGTCTGGTCACACTGCTCTGGGCTGCTGGTCTAAGCGTCCATCACTAGAGCAGCCCTGGGTTGTGGGAGAGTGTATATAGTGTCCATATATATATCATAATGGTGCCCTGAACAGAGGAGGACATCACCTCTGTGTGTTGTCATCCCAGCTCCTGTGGATCAAGCTTGTTGTCTGAGATGCTGGTGCTCTAGTGCAACATCTAGTGGCAGAAAGTCTCCACTTAAACCATTAATAACTCCCACTACATATAACTGTGCCAACATTGTGACCCTCTGAAGCGATGTGTAACTGTGAGATAAATCGTGTGCCATGACAGTTTACTGATGTGCTTCACGTTTCCGTTTGACGCAACAGCCACCTTCACGGCCCAGCCCACAACCGTGACTCCTCACATCCGCCTGGGAGCGGCCGACATCGCTGTGCTCGTCATCTACTTCGTCTTCGTCATGGCGGTCGGGATATGGGTACGTGGCTCACCTCGACACACACAGCCCTGTTCCTTCAGACCTTCACTGTGTGTGCCTGCTGCTCGTTTACCTGTTTATACCTGATAAACAGGTAAAGATACACTAGGTAACACATCACAGGTAAAGATACACTAGGTAACACACCACAGGTAAAGATACACCAGGTAACACATCACAGGTAAAGATACATCAGGTAACACACCTTTATCTGTCGTTCCCCTCCTCCACCACAGTCATCGGTGCGAGCCAATCGCAGCACGGTGGGTGGGTACTTCCTGGCTGGACGCTCCATGTCCTGGTGGCCGGTGAGTTCTCTGTACGCCGTGTAAAGGTGTAGTCAGCGATTGCAAGAGAATACGCTTTTGTTTTTGCTCAAATTCTGCAAGTGTCTCCTCGCTGGCTGTCCGTTCTGTGTGCGCGCTGAAGAAATAATCTGGTGTTTCTACACAGCCCTGGCCCTGTATATGGGGCAGAGCTTCGGAGGGAGCACCCAGTGGCATTATTGGTTTTGATCAAGTTCAAAGATGAACAATCCTTAGCATCCCTGACTCCACCTTTAAAGGAGAGGTTCCATTTGTTTGTATTTTACAGCTGAACCCAACCAAGTGTGTAACTGACAGGACATTGATCCATTGATCTCTGGTGAGGTGGCAATGCTCAGCAATCATAATTATAGGAATCACGACATATTATATATTTGATTAAATTAGGCTATATAGGCTATTTTATAGCTATCAATTGAGTGTAATTTCTTAAAGTGTAGCTGCAGCCCAGCTCTGAGCCTGACTATACTTCTACACTACAACTCTTGAAAAATGTGTCAAAGAGTTGAATAAGGGGAGAGGGGCTGAGAGCGGGACCCCCAATAACGTTGACATTTTAATTTGGTGACATATGAGCGGACGAAGTGTACCGATGAAAACCAGCCAGGTCCTGGGGTAATTTTTAACGCATATGACGTGTAGTTCTGTTTTCAGCCCATAAAATGTTTGTCAAAATTAACACCACCATTGATGTGTCTCATCACAGATCAATCCTATTACTTTGTTAACAGCTCAAAAAACAAGTTTTATAGTGCAGGCACACTTTAAAAACGCCATAGACAACTGTAATGTACCGTTGAGTCAAACGCTCTGTGAGAATAAGTGATAGCCCCTGCCTATTCAAGATACAGCCATAGAACTATATAATAATACAGTATATACAAAGATTTCTAACCAATCATGGCCTCTTTTCATTTGCAGACCAGCGAGCTCCTTATGGAGGAGGAAAAGGGAAACCTTTAAACTCTTCTCTCTTTCCTTCTGTTTTAGCTAGCTCTTGTTACACCTCTCAAATCCTAAACCTACAACAGCATTAAAGGTATAGTCAGTGATTGCAAGCTAAATGTAAGCTAAACCTTTTGTCAAATTGAACTAATATTTTATATAGAAAACATCCTATATACCACTATAAAGATATTCATCATAGCCTATTTTAAGCATATAAGGATACCTGAGTTTTATTACCTCTAAAATAGATATAAATGCTTGGCTACAAACAATAGGCTATGGTGAATACCATTAGAGTACACTGACAGACAAATGTAATAATAAAGTGTGGTTAAAGTTGTTATTGTCACTTCTTTTCATTTTGCGACAGATTGGTGCGTCTCTGATGTCCAGTAATGTCGGCAGTGGTCTGTTCATTGGCCTGGCTGGCACGGGAGCTGCTGGAGGAATAGCGGTGGGGGGCTTTGAATGGAATGTAAGCGGCCGCTCATTATTGTTTAAAGGTGGAGTCAGCGACTGTAAGATAATTCACATTTGGTCATATTTAGCGAGTATCTCCTCGCGTTCTGTTGGCTGCATAATGTGTATGTTGCTGTGATATAACAGCGTACCATATCAATATGAGGCCCACGATGAACTGTAACACTGCACCACGTCACCGTCATATTGGCCTAAGTCATATTTTGTCTTAATCATCTCCTCATGATGTAATCATGTCCTCATGTGCATCACCTGACCCTCGTTGTGGATGTCCAATGGTCTGTCTCCCTGTCCTGTCTACTAGTGTATAAAGCACTAGTGTGTTCCCCAGTCCTGTGTCGGTCATTGTTTAATGTACATGCCGTTGATCCCCATGTTACCGCCTTTAGTTTTGAAATAAACCTTTTGTTTCAAAAGTCCTGCCTGCGTGTGTGTGCATGTGTGTGTGTGTGTGTGTGTGTGTGCACGTGTGTCTGCACGTGCGCAGGCCGTGTGGGTGCTAGTGGCCCTAGGATGGTTGTTCGTGCCAGTCTACATCAGTGCGGGCGTGGTCACCATGCCTGAGTACCTGGCCAAGCGCTTCGGAGGCCAGAGGATACGAATCTACCTGTCTGTCATGTCTCTTATCCTCTACATCCTCACCAAGATCTCAGTGAGACACACACACACAAAACACACACACACACGCACAACACACACGCACACACTCAGATAAATAGACACACATTATTATAGTATTGTTTTAAGAGTTACAAAACCTAAAAGCTAAAAAAAAAAAGTAAAGTATGCATGCATGTCTGTGCATGTGTGTGTGCATGTTTGTGTGTGTCTGTGCATGTGTGTGTGTGTCTGTGCATGTGTGTGCATGCGTGTGCATGTGTGTGTGTGTGTGTGTGCGTGTGTCTGTGCATGTGTGTGTGCATGTGTGTGTGCATGCGTGTGCATGTTTGTGTGTGTGTGTGCGTGTCTGTGCATGTGTGTGCATGCGTGTGCATGTGTGCATGTGTGTGTGTGTCTGTGCATGTGTGTGTGTGTCTGTGCATGTGTGCGTGTGCATGTGTGTGTGTGTGTGCATGTGTTCTCCAGACCGACATCTTCTCAGGGGCATTGTTCATCCAGATGTCTCTAGGCTGGGATCTGTACTTGTCAATCAGCATCCTGTTGCTGGTGACTGCTGTTTACACTGTGGCAGGTGTGCACGCACACACACACACACATACACACACGCACTCGTGCACACACACTGTGGCAGGTGTGCGTGTGTGTGAATGGGGCCCATCCCACCCAGGACTAAAACCCCTGCTCCGTGTACAGAGTGGGCGCTCTACAAGGCAAGACAGTAACACTAATAAGACAGAACCTTGTGTTCCTATAGGAGGTCTCACTGCAGTTATCTACACTGACGCGCTACAGACGGTGATCATGGTCGGGGGAGCCTTCGCACTCATGTTTATAGGTAACAGACCTGCCAGTCAACAGACATTGGTACTTTGGCATTTCTTTTAATTTAAAGTGCGTTACAAATACAATGTATTATTTGTATTATTATTATTATTATTATTATTATTACACACACACACACACACACGTGTGTCTCCCCAGCATTCATCGAGGTGGGCTGGTACGAGGGGCTGGTGCAGCGCTACCCGCTAGCCATCCCCGCGGTAACGGTTGCTAACACCACCTGCCACCTGCCGCGCGGCGACGCCTTCCGGCTGTTCCGAGACCCGCTGGCGGGCGACCTGCCGTGGCCGGGCCTGTTGTTTGGCCTGACCGTGCTGGCCACCTGGGTCTGGTGCACTGACCAGGTGTGCTCCTTAGCAGTAACGTTGTGATTAGCGCCGTGCTCGGCAGGCCAGGGGACCTCACACATCCATCCATCTCTTACCTCCACCAGGTGATCGTGCAGCGGTCTCTGTCAGCCCGGTCTCTGTCTCACGCCAAAGGGGGCAGTGTGCTGGGAGGATATCTCAAGCTGCTGCCTATGTTCTTCATCGTCATGCCAGGCATGATAAGTCGAGCCCTGTTCCCTGGTGCGTGAGTCTCGTTTCGCTGTTCACAGTGACCACACACAACCACCCGTTGAAAGGGCAGGTGTTAACCAGCGGAGTCAGTTGTTCAAATCAATCCTTGCAAGGCCAGTTGGAAGAAGAGGGAAGACATATTTACCATTGAGATAATTATTTAGTGCCATTCTTCCACTATTTGCAGCATGCGTTAAAACCTCTTAGGGACTGCCATGATACCTAAGCTAATGCCCGTAGCTAACAACGCTTGTCAAATAGATGGTTGACCGGCTTGAAGCACGGATTCCAGGCACTCCAGACTGATTCGAAGTCTAACTGAAGTCTCATTCTCACGTCAGGGTTTGTTGTGGCCTCATGAGATGAGGCTCACAAGGCCACAACAAACCCTGACGTGAGAATAAGACTAATCAAACCAGAACACCTGCCTGTGTGAAAGACCAAAGGTTTCCAAGGCTTATCATAGGCTGTTGTCATAGGGATGAACCCTGTTCACAGTGACCTGAAAGTGTTGGAGATGAGGGTGTTAACTACAGTCGAGAAAATCATTGTTCTTTTATGTTTGGAGTTAGTATGTTATATGTTAGCATGACGCGTGATCACGTATGTGTGGTCACGTTAACGTGTGTGTGTGTGTGTGTGTGGTCACGTGTGTGTGTGTTCCTGTCCCCAGATGACGTGGCCTGCGTGGACCCTGACGTGTGTCAGCGTGTGTGTGGGACGCCGGTCGGTTGCTCCAACATCGCCTACCCAAAACTGGTGGTGGACCTGATGCCAGTTGGTAAGAGCCTTAGAACACACTGGTGCTCTGTCAGACAGACACACACACACTCACACACACACTCTGACAGACAGCACACACACACACTGTCACACAGACACACACAGTCAGAGACAACCACACAGACAACAGGCAACCATTCTGTGACACAACAGCCAATTGTATTCCGTGTTTACGTTGTCACTCACTACACACCTGGTGCCTTGGGTGAGACTTAAAGTACATGAACAAGGAACTGGGTGCCTCCTACCCAGTGAAGGTGTTTGAGAAGTCGCTAGTTCGAACCCTGCTAACTCCTCTCCAAGTGGAAAGATGTCCCTGAACAAGACAACTAACCCTATACTGCTCCTGGTGGTTAGGTGGTGTCTTGCATGGATGACGCCACCATCGGTGTGTGAATGTGTGTGTGAATGTGTGTGTGACTGGGTGAACATGAGGCTATACCGTATAGAGCATTGACCTCGCAAGTATCAGGACTCGATCGTACAACTTAAAGGGCGGGTACGATCCGACAGAAGGATAATCTGTACTGGCAAAGGCAAAGGATTCAAAGCTGAGCAAACTCTCCAATAAATGGTAAATGGACTGCATTTATACACTTCTACAACCTACTGTTCCCCTACCTCCCTCTCTCTCTTTCTTCCCATCCGTGCATCGTTGCGGTCCCAGGTCTCCGCGGGCTAATGTTAGCCGTGATGCTAGCAGCTCTCATGTCATCGCTGACCTCCATCTTCAACAGTGGCTCCACGCTGTTCACGCTGGACCTCTACCACAGAGCCTGGCCCGCGGCCAGCGAGCGGGAGCTCATGCTGGTGGGGAGGTAGACAACTTAAGTGGATGTATACATAGCATAGCATAGTTTAGCATAGCAAAGCTTAGCATAGCATAGTTTAGCATATTTTAGCATAGTTTAGCATAGCAATAGCATAATGCAGGTTCAAGGTGAGTCAGGGATGCTGGAGAAGGATTGTTGATATTTTAACACAATTAATAACAAAACCACATCTCCCTTCAACGCCATAGGCTGCTCCCTCAGAAGCCCCCCCCCAACCCCCACATTAGACACACCCCCACATTGCCAAGGCTGGGATAGTGGGACAGAACAGACAGCCAGCAGACAGTGATGAGATATTTGATGAATTTGACAAAAAAGTGTATTAGCTTAAATTCATTGACTCCACCTTTAAGTTAATTCATACACAGCATAGAATGCAGGTTAAAGGTGTGCTCCTCAATAAACCCTAAATTTCCTGTATAGGGGGGAGGGGTAGATAAGAGGGGCGAGCCTATGAAAGCTGTTGTTGTTGTTGACATCAAGTAATAATACTAATAATAATATAGTATATTTCCAGGGTGTTTATTCTGGTGCTGGTGTGCATAAGCCTTGTGTGGATTCCGGTCATCCAAACAGCCAATAATGGCCAACTCTTTGATTACATCCAATCAGTAACCAGCTGTTTGGCTCCACCCATCACTGCTGTCTTCCTACTGGCTATCTTCTGGACGCGTGCCAACGAGCAGGTATGTCTTCTACTGCATGGATAGCTCTCTGAGTTCAGTATGCTAGCGGTTTTTGGGGATTTATTTTAAGCAAATGTACAAATATATTGCAGGTAAACAACAGTTTTCTCTAAATACATGAAATAAAACATTTAAAATTCACAGTATATTACAATTAGTGTCATATTAATTACCTCAAAATGTAATGATAACCCCTGTAGAGCACAAGGAACATAGGATGTACTTCTTACAGTATACATTAAAATCAGTATGCATGTGTATGTGGATGTGTATTATACACATAACACAAAAAGTGAGGACATTTGGGTTTGTTAGATTTCTTTGTTACGCTTCTTGGCAATAAATCTTCTACCATTGCAAAGCGGCGTTATTTCCCTTTTCAAATGGAGTGACATTTGTAAGGAACCAGCATTTGTGGGATGAGCAGCAGAGCTGAGTATGTGGGTTGTACTGTTGTTTGGTGGTGTTGCTGGATTGGATGATTGAAGTCTGAAGAAACAAGACATATTGGCAGTTTAACAGTTTATTAATTAAACAATCAGGAGCGTCAGTAGCGTGTGGAAGAACCACACACAGCCTGATACCTCCTCCTCATGCTGGTCACGATGGTCATACACTGCTGTGAATGGCATCCCTTTCTTCAAGCAGGATTTGTCACGTCAGCCGACGTGGTTGTGTTGGTCACTGTGGCACCAACAGCAGGCCCAGGCTGATCCCACACGTGTTCACAATGTCCTTACTTATTGTGCGTAGTTTGTATATGTGCATGTATTCTATGTGTATATGTGCATGTATTCTGTGTGTATATGTGTGTGAATTCTATGTGTATATGTGTGTGTATTCTATGTGTATATGTGTGTGAATTCTATGTGTATATGTGTGTGTATTCTATTTGTATATGTGTGTGTATTCTATGTGTATATGTGCATGTATTCTATGTGTATATGTGTGTGAATTCTATGTGTATATGTGTGTGTATTCTATTTGTATATGTGTGTGTGCCTGCCTGTGTATTCTATGTGTGCGTTTGTGTGTCTGGTGTCGCCAGGGTGCATTCTGGGGGCTGATGAGCGGGCTGGCTGTGGGAGCGGTCAGGATGGTGCTGGAGTTTGTGTACACGGCGCCCTCCTGTGGCCAACCCGACCTGCGGCCCTCCCTGCTGACTGGCGTGCATTACCTGTACTTTGCCCTCATCCTATTGGCCCTCAGCGGCCTCGTCATGGTCAGCGTCAGCTTGGCCACGCCCCCAATACCTGCAGTGCACGTAAGGCTGGACGATGTGCACGATACAGTATACAGGGGCGGTGTAACAACAGCCCCCCAAAGCCCCAGGAAGGCTTTTGTGGCTTTGCATCTGACAAGAGATGCAGAGTTAATAACCACGACTTAAGACTCTGATTTTTTAATTAATATAGCATGATTATGGTCCCATTCCTACATACCTCCTATCAATATAGTATGTTTACAATTATGTTACTACACGTTTTTGTATATGGTGAGTGCTATTATGCAAAACATGTAGTATATAAAATACATGTAGCCTATGTGGTATCAACTAGCTATTGCAAAACAAACTCATGAATACATTGAAGTGTTACTTGTAAGAAAGGTCTTTACCCTGGTGGAAAGCAGGGTTAGGTAGGTTACTTTCTAAATGTAACCTGTTAGTTACTAGTTACCAGACTAAAATTATAATCAGTAATGTAATTTTTGGATTACCTAAATTTAGCAACATAATCTGATTACTTTAAATTTTACTTTTAAATTACTTCATGTCTAAACATTGTTCTTAATGCCATCCAAAGCAATTTACTGCGTTGTCGCGCCAAATTAGTATTTTTGTGACAGTTTGTTTCTGAGGGGATCAGATTATAGTGCTTAATTTCAATTATTGATCGACGTTAATGAAAGAAAAGTTGTTTAATGTGTTTTCTTTCTGCAAAATTCCTGTTAAAAATTTGAAAGTAGTCCTAGAAGTAAACATATTTGTTTAAAATACCTGTAATCTGATTACACTATTTTATCTGGTAACTAATGGATTACAGTTACTGTTTTATTAAAGTACTGTGTGCATCACATCGTAATTCTGATGGGAAGCCCATCTTATCATTTATGTTGTTATTATGCTTATATTATTTTATCATAAATTGTATAATGTATGTATGTATATATATATCTATATATATATAGTGTATATATATATATATATATATATATATACACACACACATAAACACATTATATATGTGTATATA
>JAODUH010000018.1:7573444-7588373 GCA_027564835.1 Typhlichthys subterraneus | reverse complement strand
CAAGCGCCGGTCAGTAATACGAGCCTCCTGTCCTATTGTTGTTCCCACAGTTAAGCTAATGTTAAACACAGACCTCACAGCCTGACGGTATAATGTTCACCGAGCCGGTGTTTGCAGGTCAGAGGTGCGTGAATGATAGGGCCCTCAGAGGACAGCTGTGGGTTTGGCCCGGATCCAGAAGCTTCCATCTTATTCCTCTATAGTGGTTTTATAGGGAAGTGGATCCACCTTGAAACATCCAGATTTTGATCCTATTTGGATTTGTCCTGAACCAGAACTAATCTTGATATGTGTACTAGCAACTCTAATGTGTTATTTTAATGCATGCTGGGCTGCTAATAGAGATCTTAATTCGAATTTGTCTTCTGGTTACCTTTTTAAGTAACCCTGCGGAGGTTCACCAATAGAAAGCCAAGCCATAGCATTGACACTGTGCCATTTTCCCCCTAATTTCAGACTAGAACCATTTGCATGAGATGCGATCCTAAAACTGATTTGGATATTACAAGATTAGGGATTGATGTGGAGTGTGGTCAGAATATCCTGTTGCTGTTCAGTATGGACTGTGGAAGTTTATCCCGTTGCACTTGATGTGGATGGAACAGACATCATCTGGTGTTCTCATCAATGTCTGCCTTGACTCCCTGTTTGCTACTCAAATTTATGCACACACGCCACCCACAGGAAACACATCCAATTGTCTGCATCTGATTTATTCGCTGCTACAAACGCTGGGCTTTTTTTCTACCCCCCTAACTGTACAGTATTGACTTCTTGGACATGCATTTAAAGCATGGATCTGTTTCAGTTGCCACATGAATGGATTCGTTCCAATACAACACTGCAGAAGAGAACTCTCTGTAGCTGTTTCATGGCAGGGCTAGTGTACAATGAGTCATTAGGAGCTTAACATAACTATGCACCCCACTGATATGCATTTCCTACTGTAGTTACTGTAACCTTATTTTTAGCCTTCAGTGTTTTAAGGAAGAGTAAAATTAACTTAAATCTGCCCTCTTCGGATTAATCCATACAGTCATACATGGGCTCTTTCTAGCAATGTTCCTCCTACGTAGTATTGTGCTGCTGTTTGCTACTGGAACATTGCACATACAGTGATAGCAGAAGATGCAGTTCGGACACAATAATGTGACTCAGTTATTTGCCATAACAACGTTCTATGACTGAATTTCCTCAGTTGTGTAACTGTAATTTCCTTGCCGTTGCACGCGGAGTTTTTCCGCTTGGGATGCGCTCCCATGTTAATCAATGAGTCCTTGCACACCGCAAGTGAGGCCGAAGCTGCTCGCTGAGCCGAGGCGGACTCTACGCTGCTTTTCCTCCGCCTGAAGCCTATTCTTTCCGCCTGGCGTTTTTGAAGCTCTTTCTACATAGAATGCAATGGGAATACATCATAGAAGCAGGTAAAACACTACATGTATTCATTTAAAATAAATCTATCACAAGTAAACGAGTAGCCTATCATGTCCAACTGACAGAGTGCTGGTGGGCAGGTGGGGATCCAATTCGCCGGAGAAACGGCCCAGAAAATGCGTGCGCCTCAGCTCCGGATCAGCTCCGCCTGCAGTGTGCAACGGGCTTTAAGCTGCGTTCAAATGGAACACGGCAGACGGCAGGCCAGATATCATGTTAGCGGACGAGAGCAGGACTGCAAAATCAGTTGTGGTCGGCTAAAAAAATACAGATGCCGGCAACATTTAAATATTGTAACTTTTTGACGTCCTCCGCGACGGATATATACAGTATCTAACTAACAGTACCCGCGTAAGCGAGGTCTATTGATTGACATGCGCGGCGACCAACTACATAACTCAATCACAAGTCGGACGTTTAACAATGAGGAATTAGTTTTTAAAACTTCAACTTAAAACATTTACAACCACAAGGGCAACTCTGTATGCAGATCTAGGAGTTTCCCTTTACTGTAATACATCAGTGCAAAACAAAACAAAAACTCCAATATATTATACTCCAGTATATTGATGATGACTGGCGTGGCAGTTAAGGGCCTCTTTGTGTGCCTTGCACTTATGGCCTGGAACGCTTTCTTATTTTTCTTTTATAGAAATCCTTACAGAGGAGAAGCAGTGTTTTGTTGAGCATGACGTCCCAGAGGGACATTAGTTTGTGTTTTGAAGCAGCAGCAGCAGCAGCAGTGTTTTCCCATGTTAAGCAGCAGTGCCGCGGGGAGCTGCAGCCACAGTGATCCCACTGTGACGCTTCATGTGAAGGCTACTGTGTGCCGCCCTCGGCTCAGGGCGTCGACGTATGGGGCACACAGGGCACAACTGGCTTCACGTGCGTTCCCGTGTGCGGTGCGGTGGTCACAGCGAGCACGCGGAGGGGCGCAGTGCACGTCTAGTTTAGTCTCCCGGACCCCCGAACAATGACTTGCAACTGCCCAGGAAGCCTGTGTCACTTCCTATGTTTGTTCAAAAGGCTTGCCGTTGCTTTGGAAACTGTATATCAAATAGTCTCCCTCTCTGTTCCCCCCTCCCTTTCGGTAGAGAAAGACCAGCCGATTAGGGAGACCCAGGCCTTCTCCAGTACCCGGGCTGCTGCCGCCCGATTGTCAGCCATGATACAAGGGAAGGACCACATATACGGCAACGCCATGCTGGTGGAACAGGTGAGTTGGTGCTCCGATAACAAGCTCGTACACCCAGAAACAACACAGCGCTTTGGGGAACAAGGTGACTGAGGATATGTTCTTGGTTGGGGTCCTTTTACCCCTCCCCCAGGTCTATTTTTACAGGTATATGTCTGGTCGGCAAATGCCCGGAAGTGACGTAGCGCGAATGCTTAGTAAGACAACTATGAAAACAAACTGTGTTTTTTTTCTTCTATGTGGTCCAAATCAATGTCAATTAATGCTTCTTGGCATCGCCTGGGAGCTCATCATAATACATATATATACAAAATAGGATAGGTCAGCATAATAAATACAAAATAATGAACAAAGACTTTGCAAAACCCATGTGAATAGCCTACATGTGAAACAGTTTCACCACTGTTTAACGCTTGGTTGCTAGGACACAGCCGTTTGTTGTCATCGAGTTCTCAAGCCACTGCCGGATGTGACGTCACGCCGACCAGACGAATATTAACATAAGGTTTATCTTATTATTGTATTGCTGTATAACAGGAGTGATTGGGTGACATGTGAATGCTGGTTTCTTCCAGATCGATGATGTTGACATAAAGTACCGCTGTACAGAGGAGCACCAGGAGCAGGAGGGGGAGGAGGGGGATGCTGCAGCCCAGGCTGGGGTCCCGTGCTGGGACTTGCTCACGGGGACCGACCCTTCCACGGGCGGCGGTTCCCAGGGACCAGACCCCTCTCCTCCAGGGATCGAGGAGGAGGGAGGGGAGCGCGGCCGCCTCCTCCTCAGGGAACCGTCGCCTCCTCCTCCCTCTCCCCCTCCTGCCCTCCCCTCCACCTCGCCTGCTCTTCCTTCCTCCCCCCGCGCCTTCCGATTGTCGGTGGGGGGGCGGCTTCGGCAGGGCCTGGCTCGCCTGCCCGTCGCCCCTGGCTACAGTAGCCGGGGCGACAGCTTGCCGGAGAGGTCGCAGGGTCTGAGGTAGGTTTCGTTTGTTTCTGGGCATGTACTCAATCGCGAGTCAGAGGTTTTATTAAGCTGCGCTCAAAACAGGAAGTTTTATCTTTTAATTGTTACAGGCTTCAGTATGCTTTTTAATGTGGCTCGTTCACGCAAACTGCTAGCTCCGTCACTTTGGTCAGATACAGGATGAAAAATTACGATAATTAAAGTATTGCAATGTTTTTGTCCGTCCAGCTGCTTAGGCTATGATTTAAAACTGACTAGGACTAGAATAGTAAACTTCAACTAAACATTTTTCAACGTCCAGTAAATTGTTTGAAATGACGTGAATGGTCTGTGAATCACGGGAAACCTGAACATTATCCTGATTTAGTGTAAGCATGTATGAAGGTATAGTACATTCCTATCAAGGTATTGTGTTTTGTAAGTGCTTAAAGGTTAGCACTTTATCCCATACCTTACAAAGTCCTTTATAGTGGTACAACCTCACCGATAGCTTTAATATTGAAGTCTACTTTTCAAAACACTGTAAACTGACGGTGTAGTCCAACATAGCTGTTTTCCCAAAAATAAATGGTCATGAACCTTTTTGTCCATACATCCTTGTTGGAATCCGAAAGACGTAAACAGGAAGTGACCTACTTGTAGCAAATTAATGAGCTACATTGGGTCAATTACTCTAGGTAATGTACATCTGTTTTAACCTAATGGATACACATTAGATTTACTATGAAGATTTAAACATTTAACTGTCTTATGAACAGCATAAACAGCAGCAGAGCTCCGCAGTACTGAATCTATCGTTGAGGTTGTGGTATGAATCATTATAAATAATGGAAAACTACCATTTTACAAGGTCTGGGTTGGGGGACAAAGTGAACTTATTCCTTTAAGCAATCACTGCCAACCAAGGTAACAGCAACTGGTAATGCAATGTTTATAATAATACTATATAGACTATAGTGATGCCAAATCAATAATATAGGATCTGATGAGTGTATAATTATGTTTTGTTTTGTTGTGTGTGTGTGTGTAGTCCCAGTTTTGAATGTGACAGTGGTGAAGAGGATATATTGGCCCGCACCTACCCCTCACCGTCTCCGAAGAGAGAGACGGGGGAAAGTTTGGGAAAAACGTCAGATTTTAGCCGCATACAGTCTGATATCACACACAAGACTACGAGGGTATGCCCATGTATTTCTATTTTCATCTAGTTATTATTTCATGAATAGCTATGGGCAGTTGTACCCTAAAATGAATTTGTTATAGTTACACAAACGTTGAGACAGTTTTCCTCCATGCATTTTTCTCAGTGTCTTCTCAAAATATACTGATTATATATTTAAGGTATTTGTAAGTGTATAAGACTTATTTTTCTCATCTGCAAATTAGGTACTACATGAGCAGTTCCTTTCTGAGTGGCAGAGAGAGGATAAATAATTTTCAGGCCTGTCCTAAAATATTCTAACCTCACCCATTGAAACCGTTTAGAAAAGGGCAGACACTTTAAAACACATACTTGGCAGGCGATTGGATAAACCATCAGTCTGTCACGGGCTAACGTCACACCTAAACCGCGCACATAGCTGCTAGTACAACGCCTATTGGTCCGAACCACTGGTGGTTTGGACCCAAACGCATGGACTTGAAGCCTGTCCAGACTGTCGTGGCAAAGTAAGGCCCAGATCCCACAGAGGTGTTTTTTTCTTCCAAATGTTTTCTATTGGCAGAAAGCATTTTGCACGCTGTTTATGTGCCCTGGGCGCCTCTCGTCTTTACTGTTGAAAAATAATCGTCTCAGAGCAGAAAAGCACCCAACGTCATTTGCGTTTATTTCCTGTTATCCAATCGAGTGATCTGAGAAGCGGACCTTCCAAGGTGGTGTCAACAAAGTTTACAGTTACTAGTAAACCACATCCATGGAGTAGAGGCTGTCGCTTCCAGGCGTATATTAGCTATATTTAACAAATACTTTTTACAACGTCTAAAACACAATATTAGTGTAACTTAAGAGATTCGCCGGAAGAATTTTTTTTTTTATGCTAGTAACGGAGAACTATAATTGTTAACAGGGCTAGCTAGCTGGCTACTACTGTATGCCAGTTCTACATACACACGCACAGTGTACTTTTGCAGAGTATACTGCAACACAAAAGGCGTTTTGGAAGCTGAAAAGCGTATCCTGCGGGGTTGGGGCCTAAAACTGGAGTTCACGATATCGGAATGTAATCAAAAGGATAAAAATAAATTCACCATTTAATAATTTAACACAAACTTTAATAGAAAGAGGCAATCTACAATCCCATCATTGACAGCCATCATTCTTAACAGGTTCAGTAACTTATTACTTGATGAGTTTGTTCACGTCTCAGGGGTTTTGCTGGTGTTGGATGTATACATAATATATATATATATATACATATATATTTATGTCTATTACCACATACCGTAACAAT
This sequence comes from Typhlichthys subterraneus, assembly GCA_027564835.1. NCBI lineage: Eukaryota > Metazoa > Chordata > Actinopteri > Percopsiformes > Amblyopsidae > Typhlichthys > Typhlichthys subterraneus. Next base: position 7,582,333 of record JAODUH010000018.1, on the reverse strand, counting down.
GTCTGATCCGCAGAGTCCAGAGGAGTTGGAAGTTCGCCTGCGCTCCTATTCCTACTCCACCACCAAGCCCAAGTTGACACGGCCCTTACTGAGCAGAGACCAAACCATCTTGGACCTGGCTGAAGGTGAGTCAGCGTTGACCCTCCCCGTGACCTTTAACCTCTGTCTCCAGGGGCCAGCTGAATGACCACACGGCCAACAGACGGCCAGCCAGGCAGGTGTCGTAACTGTGCGCTTCTGACATGTTTGTGTTGTCACCTGGAGTTGACAACGCATGTGTGCGCGCGTTTGTGTGCGTGCGTGAACCACCAGGCACACAGCATGTAACCCATATTCTCGGCTCCTGTTGAACTTTTCCATGGAACGTAAAATAAATGTTGCCTCGATAGCGTAATATTAATTACATGGATTTTCTGTCTAAAGTCTTTCTTGTGATTTAAGTATTTCTATTTATTGGATTGGGGACGCAAAGGCTTGACACAATGGTTTTTCATTGGGTAACTTGTTTTTCAAAGAATCTGTCTAAATTCCTTTTTAGTAATGCTCTTTTCACACAAATACATCCTGATTGGCCCTTTTGCCTTTTACATTGCAGAGCAGAGAGCCTATATCCTAACCGAGACACCTAAGGAGAAGAGGTAAATCCAGCAAATAATTTTATGAGTCAAACTGAAGATTATGGAATGTGTCCTTTTTCATTTACATTTTTTATTAAGACAGCAGCGTCCAATGGCTAGTGGCCTGGATGGATGTGAGTGTGTGTGTGTGTGCGCCTGTCTGTGTACATGTGCAGTTTCCCGTATTAAACCTGCGGTTGGGTCTGGCGAGGCAGGATGTGACATACTTCCTGTCAGAAGGCCCGGGGGCCAGAATATGCTCTGATTGCAACCTCAATATAACCCTGAGTAAACAGACACACACAGGGGTTTCCTGGACTTCAGACCTCAAAAACCTACTACATCATTGATCCATTTTTATATTTAAAGCCCTGGACACATTTCAAGCGATCTGCTCGTCGCACATCGCTTTGTAGCTGAAAATTGGTTGCTTGGTTACATTCCAGGCTCTGGCTGCCTAGATATCCCTCTTGTATATTTCCCACCCGAAATGTTTCAGATAATCTGTCAGTCAACGATATCCTTAGCTCCCGTTGCTAGTCGCCTCAATCGCGTCGCCTGATGTGGAGATATGTTAACTCTGTACGTGACCACTATTTTGCCTGTCGTCGCTTCAAGTAGCTGAATCTCATTGACTTTCAGGTGTCTCTCGTCCCTACATCGCTGCTAGTCGCTCGCAGTGTGTCCGGGGCTTGAGCTTCAGTTGCCCTGTTGTACGCTATTTAGAAATGAAATGACATTCATCCCAGCATATTAAAGCTATGGCTTATCTTATCTAACTGATTAATGAATTAATCAATCATGCTCTAATGACATTCATTTGCTATAAACATGATTTGCTAACTTGGGAAATGTCACAATAACTGTATTTGATCATTGGATTTCCATTGTAATTCTATTAAATCTGAACGCAAACACATTATACTGGTACAGCTTCCATTATAACCTCTCATTATACCAGCATAATATACACAGTCTCCATTTTTATCAGATAAAGATTTTGCAGTAGACTCATTAGCATTAATGCCCTTACAGTAGGTTGTTGACATCCGTGTTCATGTTATCAGCTTCATGCTTAGCCAATGTGCCAACAAGCAAACCAGACATGGCTTCAGAGGGAGCCGTTTTGGGCTGTTAAACATGTAAACGCGGGGGGCTGAAGACACCCCTATCCTCCCGTCTTGAACGTCTACGGTGTGTTGTATTCACGCAGGGTTATGCGTTTCCGTAAGCGGGCCCAGTCAGCCGAGGAGGAGAACCCCGCTTCGCTCCAACACCTCACGCTTCCAGAGTTCCTCAAGGAGTACGTTCTGCTCAAAATGGCGCCCGTGACGTGCATGTGTGGACGTCTGAACCGTAGCTGACTGTGGCCGCGCCTAACCCATTCTAACGTGACGAATATTCCAGACAACAGCCGTTAAAACTGTTGTACTGTACTAACTAACAGTCATGCTGTCAACTAACAGTAAAGCCTTAGGATCTATGGTTGTATAATGCATGTACCGCTCGTCTCCCCCTCGTATACATCTAGTGAAACATCTATTAATCTATTACCTTTCCCCTGGAATGCCTACTCCATCTAGAATGAGTTGCTGCCAGCGCCTTTTGCCAAGGTCGTACCATATGTGTGTGTGTGTATATATAGTGCAAACTGGAGCTCTTAATGACTGATAGTTCAGAACCTCCAAGCATGCCAAGCATGTTCTTAAGAGTAATGGTCTGGATCCCGGGGGGGTCCAGGAGGCCATGCTGACTGGGCGTTCTTTTGTTACGGCATGAAACTGGCATTCCTGATTGTTTTCCAATTGTAGTGCATTCGTAATACAAAAAGGGGGGCCTGTCGTGAAGGTGTCTGTGTTAAAGGTTCACTCCTCGATTGACAGCCTATACTCTATGTCCCTCCCACACCTGAGTAGAGAGTAGAGACGAGTGCAAGCCGCATAGTGGTCTGCCCTGGTCTCTCCTCCTCCATCTACAACACTACTATTACCTACCCATATCCCTCCCTTCATTCCCCTTCCCCAGCCTAAACAGTGAGCTGGGGCTGGGATTTGGGGTTCTGGAGGTGCTATAGTAGCCTCGGACTAGTTCCAAATCGATTTCGCCATGAATATCAGTCCGGAACCCCTCAGTGCAAAAGTGCTTGCCTCCTGTTTGGTGCACGACCGTCCAATCAGTGGACCAGCTGACTTTTTTGACGACAGTGCAGTGTACAACGTCATACCTTTAAGCTTCCACCGGTGCTCTAGATCAGTGGTTATCAAATTGGGGTCGCAAGACACAGAGGAGGGGGTCTCAAGATGATTTTCAGAAATTAAGTAACATTTTAAAATGATTAAAATGGCATAGTTCGCAATAATTGTTAGTAGTAGTACAAGTTATACATTACTTTGATGTATTCTGCTACTAGCCTGTATTAAAATACTATCAAATAATAATATGGCTGTTATTCTTCTACCACCTCTGCGGATAGCGGGGGTCACGGGTCTCTGGCACTGTTATTTTGGGGGGTTGTGAGCTGAAAAGTTTGAGAACCCCTGCTCTAGATGAGTTTCAACAATCTGATTAGGTAGGATAAAAGGTAGGAGATCCAATTGTACGTGAGGAAGTTTGACTTAAATTAGTTTGCACCGCCTTAATGAGCATCTCTTTTGAGTCGAGGGGTTACAGACTGATACTCGTGGCAAATTCAAACTGTAGCTTGCGATGCCAGGGTGGCATTACCAGGCCAGTGCTATAGCACATTCGCGGAATGAACCTTTAAGCAGCGGTGTCATGACGGCAACACTAACAGAAATGTTCCCGTTCAACAGAATTGAGGATGAGGAGTGGGATAAGTACATAATCCCCTCCAAGGTGGAATCGGAGAAATACAAAGTAAGCCGGACCTTCAGTTTCCTCAGAAGCAGGATGTCAAGTGCACGTGGAAAGACCAAGGTGGGTGGGCTAAACAACCACTTCTATCCCAAAAATATGATTCCTTCAGGGAGAGCATATACATTGCAGGAGCAAGAAATGTGTCTGTATGTGGGAGACTTTTAGCTGTAAAGACCGGTTTTTAAAAGGCCTCCTAAACTATTTTAGTACAGGGTTTTACAGATTGGCCCTGGCTGAATCAGAATTCCTGCATGCCATTGTCTGAGTGTGTTGCTTTTTTATTTGTGAGAGAAGAACTCCCTGTCCTCAGATCTCAGAGCAAAAGGACACAGTGAAAAGATCCTCTTACATAATGCAAAGACCCCCAGCACAGCATGACCAGCAAAAACACATTCCGTAGTATAGGTTCATTTTATTGTTGCAAACGCGCGTGCACACCATTACACTTTTAAACTTCCTTGTAAAGTTCGACGTGAAAATAAACATTCCGCTATCACCCACACAAAGGAATCCCCCTCACTTCCTCTAAAGAACTCACCGCCACGATGGCAGCAGTCCCGGTGGACCTTGACAAAGTAAATAGATTATAAACCCACCGAGAGGCCCCTCCATACCAGCTAACTCCACTTAAACAGGTGTCTGTTATTGGCCTCTTCTCTGCCCACTTTTCACAGACATGCAGTTGTCCACTTCAACTTTTGACAGATGGTTTACATGATATTGTGGCGCAGACCACAATAACATCTGCGGGGGAGTGCTCCTCAGTTTCTCCTGTTTTCTGCTTTTCCAGGTGAAAGGCAAAGAAACGAAGCCAGGAACCACTAATGGACACCAGTTTGTTCCTGTCTCACCCTCTGGCCTGTCTCTATGTGTGGCCTGCGATAAGCCTGTTTCAGGGAAGGAGCTGTTGCAGTGCTCCGGTAAGACCCAGTCTCGTCGCACGTAGCCCGGATGTGTTGTTGTTGTAGTAGTAGAGAGCCACCTTGTTTGTAAACCTCACATCTGACCACGTCCGCTGCATGCATCGGCTGAAGATTCATACCGGATCCTGTGCAGGGCTTCAATCAATCTACGCCAATATTTGACACCATAAACAACAACATACTATAATAGCGAATGGTGAATTCTGATGGCAAGTTATCTGAACCTGAAAGGTAAAAAGCGGCTTGATTTGTGGCTTTCTTTCCTGTTTGTTTTTTACAGTATGTTCTCTGAGTGTCCACAAGAACTGCAGAGAATCCGTCCCGGCCTGCGGAAAGGTAACACACACCTCCTTTAAAGACCCACGTCTTGATTTATAGCTGAAATCGGTATTACAAAAATGTTTCGCTTTTAAAACTGAGATCACGTGACCCTCCCACAACACCGTGCCGATTAGTGCTCACCCCCCCGCCTGCAGCTCTCATTGGCTCACGCTGACCTCTACCCCTCCTCCCTCCATACGTTTCTTTTTTAATATAAAGCTAGAAATTATTTTTTGAAATACAAACATTTTTACAAAAGATTCACAAAACTTGGGCATACAATATGGGAATGAAATCGGGAGTGGACCTTTTTAACCTCATTTCAGTATGCAGTTTGCATGTTGTGGTCTAGCTTGGAGCGGAGGCCCGGCGATGACTGATGGCTAACAGTGATGGTATCAGCACTGTGATCGCTGGTGCACATTACTAAGACAAACAGCGTAATGAACCACAGCGGCTGGCCGTGTTATGATTGTGTGTGCGCGCGTGTGTGTGTGTGTGTGTGTGTGTGTGTGTGTGTGCCCTCAGAAGTCTCAGGACAAGAATGCGCTGCTGATGAAATGCAAGGCCTCGACTCTCCCGCTGAGTGAGTTAGACATTTCTGCTCCTTCCCCACCTCCCTCCATACCTTCATTCACCTCCTCCTCCGTTGCTTCTGTGGAGTGGGTTAGCTATTTCCCCTCCCGTAGGCTAATGTTTTCCCTGTTAAAATGTAAAACTGTAAGCCTCCTTTGTGGGGGTTTGTGTGTGTGTCTGTGTGCGCACCTAGGCATGCACATAGGTATCTGTGCTAAAGGTCACCTTCGGCTTTCCCACATTAACTAGACTAGTTGTTATAGTTCACACGGTGATGGTCAAGTTGTAGTTTTCCATAACGGTTTTCAAGGTCATGTCAGACAATGTTTAGCTGCCATCCGTAACACACAGTGACCGAGCTTTACTTTTGTGTATTGGTTTAACCCTAACCCTCCCTTCTGCGTCATACAATAAAACAGAACAAACATCGCCCATCTCACAGCTTTACGCTATAGTAACTTTTCCCCTGAAGCATCAAAGCATTTGAGGCGACACTAAGTAGCCTGCTGGAGTATTTGTTTTTAGAATGGGGGTGGACGGGAATCACACCGGAGACGTGATAATTTCTCTTCCTCTGCCAGGCCTGGTGAAAGACAGCTCTCTTGTCTCTCCATACTGCTCCTCCTCTCCTGCAGCCAGAGAGAGAAGACACATGGTAGCTCCTCTCTCCGGATGTCGTCCCATCTCTCCAGACAGCGGGTAGGTCAGCTCTGGTCCCAGGTCTGCTAGTGAAACTCATATCACGTATGTACGTATGGGCAGGCAGCACATATGTCAGCCACACTGGCCAATATATTTATATATAACATATTTCTTGTTGTTTCGTGGTGTGTCTTTTACTGTGCATTGCATCTATTAAAGGTATAATCAGCTACTGCAAGCCAAAGCCATGAATAGAGAGAGTCGCGCCATCTCAATTCACTCCAATGGACCGTTTTTTCACAGCAATGGCGGATATAAATTCTATTTTAAACGTAAATCAGTGCATTTATTTACTACTAATTACCCAAAAAAATGTAGTTATATGTGTGTGTATACTGTATATATTCAAACTGCCCACCAAGCACTTCCTGGAACTATTTTGCCGTAGGTTTAACCTCCATGAACCATGTGACCGTTGACAATTTAGAACTTCCGTTGGCTTAACTCTGTTATTTCCATGGCTTTGCTGTAAGCTAAATGTGAGCCAATACACCTTTTGTCAAATTCACCAAATATCTCCTTGCATGTCGCTATCTTACCATTATCTGTGCGTGTTGACAAAATACTTGTTCACAGCCCTGGCTCCGTAAATAGCAACATAAACACAGCGGCGAACAGCGCTCACGTCAACAAAGCCTAGCACTACGCTTTGCTTCACAATGCTTTTCCATGTGTGGGGTGCCGCCGGGAAGGACCGCTGTGATACTGTTTTGATTTGAGCTCGAAGTTAGCAAGTGTTCTTGAGAACGACTAACCCTGCCTTTAATAGTGTACTGTGTTTATCAGTGTTGCATGGTGACACCTATTAACTGTGAAGCACTTCGTGACTAATGTATTTCAAAAGTGTTTTACAAATAATATGTATTTACTTGCTTACTTCCCATACAGGGATGAGCGGTATTTATGATAGATATATTTGGGAAGCATATTTCAATGCTTACAAAATACTGTCATTTGTATTTGATGGTGAGGTATCAATATACTTTAGTGTGTTGTATTGTTGTAGTTTAAAATTACTATAAAATACTGATTGTTGATAGTATGGCGCTCATTTGCGCTATTATATTGTTGTACCGTTTCAATGCTTTCCTAAATGTTCTCTTTTATACTCAGTCACTCGGGTTACTAGGGTTACTCTCTCTCTCTCTCTCTCTCTCTCTCTCTCTCTCTCTCTCTCTCTGTGTCTCTCTCTCTCTCTCAAAAGAAAAACACACACAGATATATATTAATGTTATGTACCCATTGGATTTTCCTGTCAGCAGATGGCTGAGTGATGGGGTCGAGGGTGAGACAGGGGTGAGTGTGTGGGAGAGCGGCTCCTTGTGTGAAGAGGGGACAACGATGGCAGCAACACCCCCATCGTCTGAGCCCCCCTCAGAAGGTGAGGCCGTTACCTTAACTTAAAGGTATAGTCATCTATTGCAAGCTATTTGTAAGATAATACACTTTTTGTAAAATTCACAAAATGCCTCCTGGCATTTTCCTCCCGTTATGTACGTGCTGATTAATAATCCGGTACTTTTACACAGCCCTGGCTCCGTAAATAGGAACATAAACAAAGTCCTCACAACAACAATGTCCTCGGTTTCACAATGTGTTTCAATGGAGCTTCTGAGGGAGTTTTTGTTTTGAGCTCAAAGTTAGCAAGCGTTCTTGAATGACCCTGCCTTTAAACCCAGTCCAAGTCATCCGGCAAGATCTACAGGCCACGGTATTGTTTGTCATAAGAATAGGATTGTGAAAGGTCCTTCTGGAGAGTGTTGTTTATTTTGTGTACTCAAAACACAAAAAACCCCCTTCCTGCAGTGCCATAGGGTGCACCTTTTAAGAGCTCTACATTGGAAACGCATGACCAAGGCTAGGATATTGTCGTGTAGTGCGGTCTCCACCATTATTTGTGTTCCTATTTATAGAGAAAGGGCTGTGTAGAATTTGTAGAATCTGATTTTTTTTTTTTTAAAGCATGCATACAGGCAGCTAGTGGATACTGGGCAGATATTCACCAAGTTTGACCAAAAGTGTATTAGCTTTCAATCGCTGACTATAACTTTAAGGGGACAATCCTTATAGCATCCCCCAGAAATCCCCCCAAATATCAGTTTGTTTTATATGTTTTGTTTGTTTTGTAAAAAGAACTTCTCCTACAGTGGATTTTAAAACATGCTGGTTTGATTATTTGTGGTTCTGGTTCAATGACACAGTTGAGGGTTCTCCTTCATGAATGTGCGATTTATGGAAATGTTTTACCTATTTACGTAAGGACGTATTTATTAGGTCAGTAGGCATAGCCGTGCCAGAGCCCTGATCGCAGCTCATGCGACATGTTTGTCTTGTTTTTTTGTTTTGTATTTCGGCGTAGATCATTTGTCGGTTCCTCCAGACTCAGCGGACGCGGCTCTGCTGGCCGACCTGTCGGCAGAGCTGCTGGGGTACGAGGCGGAGTCCTGGAGCCTGGCTGTAAGCCCTGAGTTCAGTAGGCAGCAGGACAAGCACACCGCCAAGCGCCAGGATGTCATTTACGGTGAGACAAGGCTATATCTGGCCCAGACACAAGCTTAGTCAGACACTATGCACCCAGGAATGTACCCATTGGAGGCATAAGCCGGTCTCCATTTCAAAAGAAGCAGCATCAGCCTGTAGGATCGTGCAACACACGATGTGAACAGCGTGACTCAAACGCTATACCGGTGTTCTGTCGATCTGTCCTACCTTGTCAGATTGTCCTACCGTAGCACAGAATTACAGTTATAGTCTGTCGATCTGTCCTACTTGACAGATTATCCTACCATAGCAGTAAACTGAATATATACCAAGCCGAAGTTGTTGATGTAGAAATAAACACAAATGCACATATGTAAATATCATACTGTAGG
>JAODUH010000018.1:7560944-7568444 GCA_027564835.1 Typhlichthys subterraneus | reverse complement strand
AAATCCCTGGAAACAATTTCAACCTACCCGGTAATGCTTTAATGAAGGCTATAAATGTAACAATATACTATCCTGCTGCTGTGGAGTTGTCTTTCATTTCATTCATAATAAATGCTGAATTTAATTTATGTTGTGGGATGAAGAGAGATATTTGGGTGAATAAATGTGTGGGATGCACAATGCAATAGAGCGTGTGTAGATTACGCGTGTTTAATGGGAGCGCAAAGATGCACTGTTCTTAAGTCTTCATGGGAAGTGTGCGTGTGTGTGTGCGTGTGCGTGCTTGCATGTGCGCGCGTGTGTGTGTGCGTGTGCGTGCTTGCATGTGCGTGCGTGTCAGGAAGGGCCGCTTCCTGACGATTCTGCTGTGCATATGCCTGGTTCCTTTTCTATTGTAACTCCTTTTAATTAAAGTGATTTTATTCACAGACACACAGCTGGCACTGGCTACTTTCCATTAGGCATCTGAGTGGACGCCTTGTTGTGGGAGGACCCGCATTGGGGCTGCTGCTTATGGAGCGCGCAATACTATTTTCATCTCCCAGCTGAGTTTGTTGTGTGTTTTGAATTTATGAATCATTGATTTTAATGCGCCGCCTCTTGACAGTGGCAGCTACCCACGCATTAATTAATTCCTGCTTGCCAGCCTTACAAAATGGCATTTAAAAAACAATGAGAGGTCGACTTGTGTTTCCTCTGACCTATAAAGGGAAGGCGTCAAAAAGGAAAATGTCAAAATTTGCTTTTATTTGTTCTTCTCTTGGCAGATTTATTGCCTCTTTTCATTTGATAGAGCAAGATAGAAATTAGGTTATTTTAGGTCTATTGAAATAATGTGTAAATACAGTTTTGTCGCCTTTAATATTCCACTCGTCTTTGGGAGGTTGCGAAATGCAATATTGTCTCTTTTGTCGCGTGTGTTACCCTCAATGCCCCTGCTTTGCATACAGTGGGAATATTCACAGTGCAACAGCGGGTCTTAAATTGGGCATAAAGGTGCGTTGCAACCAACAATAGGTAGAGTGTGTGTATGTATCCCTGGAGGTCTTACAACTACGTGTACAAAGATTTGCCTTCCAAGAGTTTGTGGAAATAGCATAGGGTAGATTACATCTTAAATTAAGCATATGTTGTGGGAATTTGAATAGCGTCGGGATTTGAATGTATTTATGTGGGTATAGTCTCTTCTTTTTTATTTATTTTATTTATTGAGCAGACCTGAATTGTTCATCCATTTAAATGAGTGACTGGTCTGTGTGTTTGAAGAGATAAAAGCTCGCTCCCATAATCCTTATTGACACTCTGGGATGCGTAAAGACAGCTATTGCTAAGTCCCTGCCGTGCCCTGCCCCATGCAAAGGGCCTCAGCCGCATTCACACTGGGTTGCTTAATGCTAAAGATTTCCTGACAGATTGCTTTCAACAGATTGATTAGCAGCAAACTTCCCAAAGTCTGTGTGTCTGTGTGCATGCGTGTGTGTGTGTGTGTGTGTGTGTGTGTGTGTGGTTTGGCTCCTCAGTGTGTAGGCTATATGCGCCCCAAAGAGAGTTGGGAGTCATGGCAAAAGGCATTCGTGCTAAAATATATTTATAAAAAAGAAGCAGCAGAAAACAACCCCAGTCATAACCTAAGCTCTCACATGCGCACACAAGCACACACACACGCACGCACGCACGCACGCACGCACACACTCACACACGCACACGCCAACCGTGCTGACAACTGCAAAAGATAATACACCGGTGGCTGCTACACTCACCTCTGTCAAACTCTAAATGGCGGCAGGAGGCGGTAAGGAGATATGCAGACGCACAGAGGGTCCTTCAATCAATCACACTCGCAGCAGAACGCATGTATCTTTAGAACATGATAATCTCTCCCTCTGCGTTTACACTGTACACACTGTGACATTATGAGGCCGGCGCCGAGAAATGCGTCCAGATTGTTGACGGCCACGATACATGTTCATTCCCATGCATGCCAAAAAGATTGAAACACCTGTGTTTCAAGCATGTTTCTCCGCGACCCGGTCTATAACGGGCCTTGGAACGCCGAAGCACGTGTGCGTGTGGAGTGGGCAGCCCGTGTAATTTTCTCACGGTGGAGATCTCTTACCTGACACACCAGAGACGTGCACACACAGATGTGCATCTATATGTGTATAATATGGTTGGCTTTATGGTAGTATGCTGCGCCAGATTAGTCCGCTTGTTGATCAGTTGGCTTGTCAATAGCATGCTTTGCTGATGTTTCCGCAATATTATATGTCAAGTTATCAATCAGTGCATTGACAGGCCTTGATGTTCTACAATCTATCAATAGAGATTCCAGGAAAAAGTCATGCATTTTCTTCTTCTTTCAAACAACAAAGGCAACCATGGAAATAACTGGCTTTATGCAATTTTGGATGCAGTTTACTCACACTTACAATATTACAACATAATATTAAATCAGCTAGTGGACATATACATGTAAGCTATCTCCACAGCATCTGTGACACTTCATAAAAATGTACACACACTATAATGCCCCAAGAACCACACGTTTCCTCCTCAGCTCACAGTTTATGTTTTCTTTGTTTATAACCTGAGCCTAGGAGCTTGTAAGAGAATGAGCAGAGAGGGAAGTGATCATTAATATGCGGGACGGGCATGTACGCCTACAGTTTCAGAAGCAAAATGCTGGTAATGCTGGTTAAGCACAAGAGAAGTTCCGGACACAAATGAGTGCTTCTTTTAAATTCTAGTAATCAGATGTTATCCGGTGTAAATGTGAGAACAAAGCAAACAAACCCCAGAACTATTATTAGTATTTAAATGCGCATTAGTCACATTCCTTCAGACCCTTGTGAAGAAAGGAACAGTTGACGTAACACGGCACCTACAGTATGGAAACCAGACGTAAGCTCTACGGCTGTCTCCTGCCTGACAGAGAGACAGAGAGAGAGAGAGAGAGAAAGAGAGAGAGAGAGAGAGAGAGAGAGATCCATCGATCAGTGGCAATCGTTGAGCACCCGGCTCGCCTCCTGCCTTCTTCCGTGCATTGTTTTATATCTCCTCTCTCAACCCCGTTGCCATGGCACTGAAGATGGCACTTCAACCCTTGTGCTTAATGATCTCTTGGATGATAGCCTACTTGTCAGGCGTTCATGCCCTGCTCTGTTAAGATGCAAGACAGGGAGGAGTGAGCGTAAGGGTGGCTCGGGGGGGTTTAGTAGCTATTTCAACGTTTTCATTCCGAGCCTAACCGGTATGGAACACGGGGCGGCTCTTCAAGTCGTCTCTTTATTTCTTTATTTCTTTATTTCTTTATGTATTGTGGGAAGATGGGGTTAATTTATTTCCCCTCCACTTCCTGGCTGGCTGGACATGAAGCACAGACCTTCTCAAAGAGGGGGAAGCCAATTTGCATTCATTCAGTGTCTCCTTTTGTTTTGGCATTACTTTAAAAGCCATCATTCTCTACTGGCAGTCCAGTGCAAGCTGTGGGATTACTGCTCGTATAAATAGCTGCCATTGATTTGACTAGGAGACTATACTCTGTGTCATTATGAAGGCAGAACATCCTAATTTAGCAATCATACCAAGAAAAGAGCAGAGCGCTCAATTCAATTCGCTAATCCGCCATATTGCATGAAATCAGAGGTGTCGTGTTACAATACTCGGTTTTAGTCATTGCTGTGATGCAGACAAAAGGCACAGTGCCTGGAAGTGCCTGCAGCCATCATGGTGGAGCTACTTAGTAAGGAAATATGTCATTTTATTATGGCTTATCTGGGAATGGCCCACTGTGCGGCGGCATGCGCACGTTATCTTGGACGCTGGTTCAAGGCATGCACAACCGGCTCTGCCAGTAAGGCCATATTCAACAGTGAGAGTCTTAAACTGTAGTCCAACCCAAGCACAACAAATTATGGTTCTGCGAAAATAAAAAAAAATAAAAAAAGCTGGACCAGTTTTATCCAGGTATTTTCACAGCTGCGCCCCGGACTATGATTTAGTTTAATGCCGGTTTCCTCTTGCGCCAATCCCCGTCCGCTCACCGTTTCTTCAACTGGGCATAAGCAATCGAGCCTAATCACATATGACTTCAGGGAGATGATGTGTGCTACAAGGCCTGCACCCCCCACCCTCTGTTATTTAAATATGGAACCAGGCGGCTCTCCTAGTCAGAGACATTAATGACTGATATTGATTGAGATTCCTGGAATAAAATAAAAAATGAGGGGCTTGGGGCGGGGGGTGGGTGGAGATGTGTCTACACTCGTCGCTCAAGCCGCTCGATCACATCTGACCTATTATTCATGTGTGGTTGGGAGACAGAACGAGCTGATAACACAGAAAGGGGGATGGAAAGCCTGAGACGTTGGAGAAAAAAACAAGTGTTATTACTGTATGACGACCCCCGTTGTTGCCTTTGTCTTGGCGTCGCAACATCCCCGCATTAAAGATGGTGCTCGTCACCATGGGGATGGGGGTCACAATGCTTTTTCCATTTTTTTACGAGTATCCTTTTAAATAATTATTTAATCAGACATCCTTCTTTTGTTCAGGCTGCAGATAAGTGAATAGGGGAAGGGGTTGGTGCTTTTTGCGGTTTATATTACGACCATCGTCTAATTTCTTTTGTGTTATATTAGTGCCAGACAAATGGCTTTACTCTTCACAACAAGCCTTGATCATTTTAGAGAATGCTTAAGTCCCATAAGCGCTGGTAACTCGGAGGTGGTGGTATTCTCATGTGTAGACTTCAGTAGCCAGACTGACCCGTGAGTGTGTAAAGCTGTCCAAATATAGCTCTGGCCTGAGTTTAGTTAAGTGTCGGCTTGAGTTACGTCTCCCCAACGCAGACAGGCTGCAATGGGAAGAGACTTAATCCTCCTCTCTCCTCCTCTTGCAGAGCGGAACACAATGAAAAACACACTCCTCTTTTTATCTGCTTTTATCGGCCTTGGAAGCAGAGAGCCCTAAAGAATCGGCATCTTTATCTCTCCCCGTAACGCAATATGGAGCGCGCTTCCTGTGTGTCATAAATAAGGTATTGAAGGGTCCAATTGAATTAAACTAAAAGATCTGGGAAGAAATGGGAAGTACTCTCACTTTTCCCCTCCTCATTTTTTTTTGATGGCGAGGATTGTTGTAAATTGACACTGAAATGGTCCATCTCGACTCAGCTTGCCTCTTCACCCCCTCCACACCACACCCCGCCTCTGCACAGTTGGATAACGTGCATATTAACTGGCTCTTGGCAAATTGTGTTGAAATGGGACAGAAACGCAGTGAATGCGATATCCATCGTCTCACAGATAGCGTTTCCCTCATCAAAGTGACCAGCCTGATTTCCTCCCCTACTGACGCTTGATTGTTTCATGACGTGGCCCGGCCAATTATCTGACCTTGGCCTCCCCACACCCTCACAATATGGAGCTTTTACACACTCTATTCCTCTGCTGCCCTGTTTTATATACATGTAGTAGTATGGTGCCAAATTAACTCTCTCAGGTCTCACCCTGATAATTGACCCTATTAGAACTATAACATAGAGAATGAAGCTGTAGGTTGCATCATGTAATGACTGGTGTACCGCAAGTAATGGTTTAGACACTAAACCTGTGCCATTCTAGTCACACTCACAAGATTTGAAAGTCTGTACTGACAAACATTTTACTTTTTTGGAATGATATCTTTTGTTAGAAATATGATTATATAAATGTTAAACAAAATGTCTGCAGAGCATTTTTGTTAATAAGGTTTTTGCTTATTGATTTAAAGTAATCTGGCGTTGTACCGCTATTTGCTGGAAATGGAGCCAGTGTACTGACTGGACCATGTGCCACGGGCTGTTTCTCTTTTGGTGACCGTGGTGTGTGGTCTGTCTCTGTAGGTGGGCCGTAAACCTTTACCACCATACATAGTTGGGCTCTATTTCTGGTTTCATGGTTGGGCTCTATTCCTGGTTTCATGGTTGGACTCTATTCATGGTCTCATTGTCAGGCTCTATTCATGGTCTCATAGTCGTGCTCTGTTCCTGGTTTCATGGTTGGGCTCTATTCCTGGTCTCATAGTTTGGCTCTATTCCTGGTATCATGTTAGGGCTCTATTCCTGGTCTCATGGCGGTGGCTGCCCTCAACTCTGATCTTCCTAGATATAATTGTAGGTGAGGAAACAAAATAATTAATCAAAACTACTTTTGTGATATCATATCTCACTTAATTTTAGATATCTCATGAACTTCACTGGTTGGACAAAAATGTAAAGACCAAGTAGGAAAACTAGTTTCTAAGACTAGAACCCTAACCCTAGTATTGAAGTTTATAAAGTTCCTCTTCATTGCATTCCCAATTGATACGTAGGAAATGTAGGTTAGATATTTCCTGGAAGTTGCATAAGTGTTTAGTGTTTGTCATTTTTCGTTTAGCACACCATTATGGGGATTCTCTAACTATGAGTGACAACTGTCAGGGAATATTTTGGTGCGTTCAAAAAAGGAAGGACACCTTGAATATACATGCTCTTAATTATTAACTCTGAACTTTATTCCCCTTTGAAAGTTATTATGCAAAATTAATATTTCATACCGGTACCGGCCTTTACATGACAACTGTGCTAAGACAAAGGATAGTAATGTTCCCCAGCTTTGACAATTCTGTCTAGGCTTGCCCCCAAAATCAACGGCCAGCCTTCATCTTGCATATTTAGTATTCAAGCAGGGCCATGAGACGAGTGTCTGTTTCTGTTGCGTTTCCTATTCATGAGTGCTGCGGCTCTCTGTGCAGACAACACATAAACCAGTGTAACATTTTGGAGGGGAATGCACTGTGGGCTCCCTTTAATGGGGAGGCAACTCCCGTTGGGCCTTTAGATTTTGGAAGGGTCTCGTCTCCCTTGTGCTGTCGCTATCCTCAGCTGCCGCATCTCCGCGGCGACAGGCTCTACACGTGTTATTGGCGACGTAGAGGTCAGGGAGGTCTCTCTCTCTCTCTCTCTCTCTCGCTCTGTCTGTCATTTCTTCTACTGTATATCTTAGCTATATCTCTATATGTCTTTTCTGTCATTCATTATATCTCTTTCTCTCTCTCTCTCTTCTCTTGGGGAGCACTATAAGGTTTTTGACTTGGGGTATATTATGGTAAAGTAAATGAATTGTGAAGTGTTGTTAGACTTCAGAATGATCTCTCTCTCTCTGTTGTGGTCTCTCATTTTGTGTCTTTCCCCCTCCTTGCCTGTCCCACTGCCTCTCTTCCCGATGTGCCAGAGAGAGAGAGACACAATTATCCACTTCATTTGAGCCCTGGTGCTAATGGTGAGGCCTGGCCTCGCGTGCCTGTGTGTGTGTGTGCATGCGTGCCTGTGTGTGTGCGTGTGTGTGTGTGTGTGCGTGCCTGTGTGTGTGTGTGTGTGCGTGCGTGAGGATACAGGTAGCAGTAATTGTAAATGGCGTAATGAGCGAGGAACGGCCATGGTGCATCGACGTTGACATTACAGCAGACCCTCCGATG
>JAODUH010000018.1:7528779-7540681 GCA_027564835.1 Typhlichthys subterraneus | reverse complement strand
CTTATATATTTCCTCTCCTCTCCCCTCTTCTCCTCCTCTCCTCTCTCCTCCTCTTCTCCTCTCTTCTCTTCTTCTATCTATACCACCATGGCTGCCAGTACCTTATTTGCTATCAAGGAAACTGAGCATAGGGAGTTCCAGTCCATGTTATGTCAGACACAGGCTTTCCCACTCTACTGTATATAATCGCTGTCTTCCTCCCTCTCAGTCTGTGTGTGTGTGTGTGTGTGTGTGTGTGTGCATTGGGGTGGGGTAGGGGGGTGGTGGTGTTCTTTTCACATACTCTATGACACCCTGCCACCTCCTGAAGGCCCGGGCATACTACAGTACCAAACGTGTGGCCTCGCGCAATGCAGATGATGACGAGCTGTTCCAAGCATACTTCACGCTCACGTGTCATGTATGCAACTAATGTGCGATATTTAATGAGTACGATTTTTAAATGCACACATTGTTCCCCGTGTACAATATTGGTGTACCAAAGAGATTCTTTATATGCCTATAGAACACTCATTTGGGAGCTAAGTAGGACATCCATTGGCGTCGTCAACACGCACATGTCCGCGTGGACAGAACATTTTGGAGTCACTCGGACAGTCCACGTGTGACAGTATGCTTGACGATATTTACGTCTCGCATGGAACTCCGCGTTCCGCTACAAGTATGCCTGGGCCTTCAGTATGTTTGGGCGGTGTGGGAGGGAGGGGATCTCCTGCCGCATCAGAAGTCCTCTCATTATATTTTTATATTTGTGGCTGGGAGCGCTACAGTTCATGGAGCAGGACTCAGTTAGGCGTGTGCATGTACACGTGCGTACGTGTGTGGTTGTGTTGTGTTATGGGTAGACAGAATAGAGTAACCCCATCTTAGTCATCTTATAGTGTCTAATTTAGAGCAGCACAATACTGTATACTATTAAAAAAGGGACTCCTGTTTCTACCTTTCTGTTGAATCCAGTGTTTACAGTAATGTTATTTTGGTTTAAAGCTGAGGTGTGTACTTTTTTCTAACCTTCCCCCACTTTCTTCAGTTGCTCACATCTTTATAAGCATCAGCAGTGAGCTGGGTATTGTGTGTGTGTGCGTGCGTGTGTGTCTGTGTGTGTTATGTCATATTCGACGACCTCCCCACGATCACATGAGTTAGCTAGCTGCATGAGATCATCTTGTCGCATTTAAACTGTTCACATTTTCATTACCTGGATGCGGCCTCAAATAAAACATCTCACACGTTGTGTTGTGTATAGAGATGCGCTCACTTTCCCGTCTGACATCACGACTGTGTTTCAAACGTTATGGTAAAGTAATGCCACGGTGGCTCTGCTGAAAGAAAATCTCAGCACATCCGGAGATTGTAACTCAAGCCGGCATTGCCTCAGTAATATGTCATCAATATTAATTAGGAATCATAGACTGTAGAAATGGACAAACCCTCAGTGATGTCAACCATAGGTTGAACAGTGGGTTTGAATCTTGAGCTCTTGTCGTCGCCATCAGTACCTGACTCCACCTGTAACTTCCTGCTATAATGGGATAAACCTGACCCATTGAAATAACAGAGTTACGCCAATGTACGTTTGAAATTGTCAACGGTCACATGGTTCATGGAGAGGCTAAAACTATGGCACAATAGCCCAGGAAGTGCTCGGTGCGCAATTTGAATATATACATTCCCACTCCAATGGACCGTTTTTCCACAGCATCAAAGCCTCAAAATTGTTCCCGGCAGTTACAAATACTAAAAGTTTAAATTTGTAACATTTTAAATGTAAATCGGTGGATTTATTAACTACTAATTACCAAAAAATGCTATACCTTTTTAATAGTATATTGTATTGTACTGCTCTAAATTAGACTGTAAACTACTAAGATGACTAAAATTGGTGGACAATTAGTATAAATATATTCTAATTGCCCACCAAGCACTCCCTGGAACTATTTTACATGAACCATGTAACCATAGAAAAATGTGTACTTCCGTTGGCGAAACTCTTCTTTCCATGGCTCTGCTGTAGACTGTTCACAACTTCTTTAATGTCTTTTAAGAGCATATCACAGACTAAAATACCCATTTTTCAACAACAATAAAACACCATTGGGGAATTTAGGACCCATTTTATTAAAGTTTACCTCAAAAGTAACAAATACTCTAAATAAATAAAATAAAAACATTAATAAACATATTGCTATCTTTCAGGGAAGCCCAGTACCCACTTTGAAATTCACTGCGGTATCTCAGTTGTGTTTACAACCCTAGCCATATCTGTCACTTCTCAGTAACGTAATGTAGCCAAAGTTCCCCTCCCGTTATCTCTCTAGATGCTCTCCATGCCTCTGTTTAACTCTCTCTCTCTCTCTCTCTCTCTCTCTCTCTCTCTCTCTCCCCTACCAATGCCAGGGCCCCAGGAATGCATTGTGCACGCGCCCACCACAGCCACATAACGGCACACCCGCGGACAGCTCCCAGACAACATGCAGCCAGCTGCCACACGTGCTCCCCGGCTGGGGGGTTGATGAATGGTCCTATCGCCGGTTTAAATTATTTCGTACAGATCTCATTTAGGCCCTTGAAGAAGAGATCCAGCCTGTTTATTCATTTCACATTTGCACCGGGGCTTCAATATCTCTGTGTCTGTGCCCACGACAAATTTAGCCCCCTCCCCTCCCAAGTGAAAGAAAAAAAAAGAAAAAAAAAGAAAACACGTGCGAGAAAATACAGACAGAGAAGTGGGTAGAGAGAGAGAGAGAGAAAAAAAGCAATTTGCACAATGTACATAAAATAATGTGCTCAGAGTTTTGATAACCTGCATAAATTATAGAGCATAATTAAATATTGTACGCGGTGAATCGCCAAGGAGAGCGGTTGGCCGGGAACGAGGATGAAGCTGACCAGAAAAAGGGATCTTAAAGAAGGGATAGAGAGGGGAAGGAGAAGAAGAGAAGCATTGGGCCTTCATCTCATGATTGTTTTTATTGATTCTGGCCTAAGGGGGAATGGTTTAGAGTTAGATAAGCAGCCAGGTAGACACGAGAGGGCCATCATGTGTCTCTTCTTGTTGCTAATCAACAAGAGATCCTCTTTTTGTCTTTTTTTTTTTTTTTTTTTTTGGCAATTGTGAGATTGCCACAGAGGTGGCCCATATATTTAAATGGCATATTAAAAATGTAAATTGTTAGGCAAAGGGTAGGCGTGGAAGGCGTCTCCCGTGAGCGCACAATTGACCCAAAAATATATTCAAATTAGCATAGCTAAACAGTGTCTACACGCTGGGAGGAGCACGTGTGTGTGTGTGTGTACGTGTGTGTATGCGTGTGTGCGTGTGTGTGTGTGTGTGTGTGTGTGTGTGTGTGTGTGTGTGTTTCGGAGGGGGCTTCTACTTGCAGGCCACTCACAAACAGCAGTGGGTGCCTAGGTAGACACACACTGTCAATCACAGTGTATACTGTATGTGTGTGTGTGTGTCTATACAGCAGCCGCCCTTTAAGTCAGTGTCTACACTTAGACTGGGATAGAAGCTATACAGGATAGACAGCTCCTCTTTCATGGATGCCACACTGCCACCGACGACTACCCACGCCTCAGAAACCATGTCATGTAAACGCAATAAAGAAGAGCTAATGAAGAAAAATGAAAGCCCCAGACTCATGCTTGACAATTACAGTTAGTGATTCACATTGGAATCGATCAATGAATGGCATTAAATGGGATTAGATTAAGATTAAGACTGCTTTAACTGCCGGATTACACAAGGTAATTGGAATATGTCTTTTGCGTACAGTATATAGCACAGCTCCACTAAACGTTTAATGTCGCGCCAGTGTACAGAGATTTCACCAGCGACCTCAGAGAGTGCCCCCTACTGGCTACAGATCCACAACACATCCCAGACTAACTGACAGATAGAAAGGACAGATGTTTATAAATAAATAAAAAAGTACATTCCTCTACGGAAAACTTGAATCTGTTTATTTTGGCGGCCACATTTCTACTCAAGCTCACTGTTAATTTAGAAAGAAATGTTCCCAATAGCGTGTTTGCTGTGGGAAGGGGGGGGGGGGGGTAGGGAACTGTGTGACCCAACAGAGATGCAGGGAGGAAGAGTAGAGACGAGCGCGAGCCAACGCGGGGCATGTTGGTTAAACTCTCTAAAAACAAACTAGCTAACGACAATTCTGTCATTGTCTTCCACGCCCCCCCACCCCCCCTCCTCTCTCTCTCTCTCTCTCTCTCTCTCTCCCTCTCTCCCTCCCTCTTCTCACTCTCTCTCCTTCTCTCCCCACTTTCTTCCCCATTGTTTATTCAAATTTCACCGACGGGGTCCTTTTTCCAGTTCAGCACCTTCGCCGGTTTTGTGAGAGAAAGGCATTATGCCTGTGTTATTATGCAATTCATCACCAATAATAGATTTGTTTACGGGGGGCCCCCCATCTCTCGCTCGCTCGCCGAGCTGCATTTTGAAAATAATAATAATAATACATAGTGTATAATGATGGTAATGGTACGCGGGCTTTGATAATAGATGCGCTGGGAGGGATAAGGGAGCCTTGATCAGCGCGGGTCTCAGCTCAATTGTCTTCAAAGCGCTGTTTAATGTAGAGTAGGCATCATGGGAGACAGTCTCAAAACCAAAAGAAAGGTGGGTGTACGGATAAGAGAAATGAATGCACCGATGGGAGAGCATGCACGGTGTACGCCAACCTACCCGCCCGCCCGCACGCACACACACACACACAAACACACAGCGACTTACATCACACACTCAAATCAGCTCTCAAACAACCACCCACAGGCGCATTTCTCCTCTGAGGGCTCTCTGGTTTAAATGTGTTAAAACTCTCCCCTGGTCTTTGGCTTGTGTTGAATAAATCTGTGTTTTACTCCATACTTTAGCACTCTAAACTCTGGGTAATTCTTGCATGCTTTCCATTGACGTCCTCCGAGATTTTAGCTGAGATCTCACTGCCGCCCGCAGTGTATTCTATGCGTGTGTGTTTATTGGATTGCGTTTTGTTATTCGCTAGCATGTTAAGGCAATATGAAGTCAATTTTATCGTTTTAAAAAGCAGTTTTAAGCATATCAGTTCACGCATATACCTTATGTATTGTATTACCGTGCGTTAGAAGTCTAGAATTGGCAATCGCCTGCCCTCCTTTTCTTCAGAAACAAGGGCTAACTCGATTATTTCCCCTGTGCACAGCTGTGTGAGAGATCTGGTAACCAAACAATGGTAAAATGTAACAGAGGAGTAATGTGTCAGGCATAAAATGAATGGCTGCACTCATAAATCAGTAATGTTACCACAATTAAAACGAGAAGGGTTTGTTGTCGTATTGTGAAGTCCAGCACTGTGTGTGTGTACGCGCACAGGTGTGTGTGTGTGTGTGTGTGTACACAGTAGATTATTTGTCCCTCACTACTATGTCAGATGATTCCAACAGTCAGCAGTTCTATATAATAGCATATTGTTAAATTATAGAACCTTGCACATAGCCTGTTGTACTCACACACACACACACACACACAGACACACACACACACACATACACACACACACACACACACACACACACACACACACAATGTTACAGAACAGCATCGCAGGGTATAGCGGCCCAATTATGACATCTACACACACACACACACACACACACCTCCATATGTAGCCAGGTGTGCTTGTCACCCTCTCCTGCCCCACACGCCACTATAATCATTTTAACAGGTTGGTTTCATCATCAAATATCCAAATAATGATTGCTTACTTTACCTAATCTCCTAATGGCACTGACCTCTAAATGTGGCGGGGGTAATCATATTTCCCCGGCGAAGTCGGTCGTGAATCTGTGCGCTTTGTCGTGTGTTGACGCGAGCTGCTCGGCCCGCTTTTATTTTGGTAAAACACCGGGGGAAATGCTGAAGCACTGCATAATACCCCTTGTAATCAGACTTATTATGTGTGCTTCGCGTGCGTGGGTCTTTGTTTCTACGTGCCTCTGCATCTGTGTCTGTGTGTGTGCGTGTGTGTGCATGCGTGTGCGTGTGTGCGTGTGTTTGTTTGTTTGTTTGTGTGCATCCTCTTTTTTTTTTTGCTATTTGTGATTGGCGTTGAATGCAAAGTGACTGTCAGTGATCCTCATGAATGCAGAAGCAGCTCATTGACTGGGAACTGGGTCTTGTTAGCAGTGGGGTAAGCAGTGATAGAACTATCAGCACTTAGACTGTTTATTCACACCCGACTCTCTCATTCCCTGGCTTTTGAAGGTAAAGCGAGGTGTTTTAGCATCGCTCTCTCTCTCTCTGTCTCTGTGTTTGTGTGTTTTTATGCTTGTGGTGTGTGCTTAACTGTGTTTATAAGTGAAGACACACTAGGAAGGTTGGGTAATGAAACCGGATGCGCTTGCTTGATCAAATTCTGTGTGTGATACTCTGTACACATTTTGGTGTATTTTGGGTGTTTTCCCCTATGGGGAAGGTGTATTTTGTTATTTATGATAGCAGTGTGAGACACGTTTAGTAGTCAGGGGTTGGAGGAGGGCAACACATGTTCAAATAAATCATGAGATGGGTGGCATCATTACCCTTGTAGTTTGAGAGCATACAGTAGATTTATGTACCTGGCTGTCATTTTTTGACTAGCTACAGATGGTGAATTGAATTAACCAATATTATCATCTCTATTTTGTTGTTACAATTAAACTGAATAAATAAATAAATAAATAAATAAAAAGTACAGGTGCATTGGTTGTGTGACTTATAGACCTAGGTAATGAGTATTTTATTTAAATGTGAGTTGGTCCCAACATCCAAAGTGGATCAATCTTGTATCTCTTCAGAAGATAATGGCTATTAAGTTTTTATATCTGATCATGAATTAATTTGAAGGTACACTTTTCATTGCGCTTTCTTTAAACGTCTGGCACATCTCACTATGTTTGCATTTTGATTTGAAAGTGAATTTGCAGTACAAGGAATTTACAGTATCACACTATAATTGTTGCAGTAGCTAAACTCTATTAGAGAGAAGATGGCAATAGATAAAAGTAAAATATAATAAACTGTACTCAGTAAATGTACAGTATAGCACATGACATCTACAGTATGTGTAACACAGCCTATTGTAGCTGTGTGGGTTTGTGCGATGATAATATGCAATGCCAATGAACAATGGTGACACGTGACTATAGGAGAGGGCTCTAGGAGCTTTGTAGGGGGAAAGGCATTGCTGAGTGTATTCCAGCAAACTGATCAGTATGGTCCCCACTAGTGATGCGGGTTACGGGTCGGCTCGCGGGGGTTCGGATAAGCTCATCAGAAAATGTTGTGGGTGCAGGTGGGTCAGGTCAAAATGAGGCAAAGCAACGTTCCTACCAAGTAATAAATATATACTGAATCACTGCGTGTGTGTGGAGATTCTCCGATCCTCTCTGTCTCAAACACACACACCCACACACACACTATTGCACAGACTGAAGAAGCGGTGAAGAGCCTGTCATGACGTCAATATCCTGCATTAGGCATACCGAACTGTAAAGTTGGTTAGGCCTACGTAAACATTGTTTTTATATTAGTATATGTGCAGACGCGCTATTGCGACCGAGGTGAAGTTGGTTGGATATTGGATATTCAACAGACATTCAAAAGCCAAGCTCAGGTCCTCTCTCTCGACTCAGTCGCAATATTCCCATCTTGGCTGAGCAGTCTGTGCTATGCTAGCATAGCCTATTGCTATCAGATAAACAAAACCAGTAAATAAGCCTCGCTTAGCAAGGCTACTGCTCACTCACTTTGCTGTAGTTTGCCGTGGCTCCAGACTCCAGGTTTTTAACGTGCGTTAAATTAGAAATCGGTATCTCTATATCGTTGGTGGTTAGCGGTTCGGGTCGGTTCAGATGGTTGATGAATGCATATTTTTCGGGCGGGGCAGGTTGGCTCTTATAATGGGTTGGGTGGGTGCGGGTTTTAAATAAACCACGACCCGCACATCACTAATCCCCACCTTCAGTCTTTCTGGAGAAATCTTGTTGATATTTAAACTAAACCAATCAATCAATGCAATAGGGTTATTCCTCAAAAGCTCTGCCATGCACATTGGAAATGCATGACCAAGAGTACAGTAGGATATTAATGTTGGTGCGGTCTGCACCACTTTGTTTGTGTTCCCATTTTACAGAGCCAGGGCTGTGTAGAGACACCTGCACACACACAGAACAAGCAGTTAGCCAATAGATATTTGATGAATTTGGCAAAAAGTGTATTAGCTTACAATTGCGGACTTTACCATTAAGATATTTAAATATAGGGCACTAAAAACCTCCCTCAACGTCTTGTTACTAGTGCACAGTGACAGGATGTGCATTTCACATATAGCCATTCAGTGATGTACCTGAATCAATTCATGTCTTAATACCATTATTATGATGTGTTTTATTATTATTAAATATTTTTTTTAAACTGCATTATCGGGAGTACGAAATCCAAGGATTTCTTGAAAATTCCGTCTTGAAAATGGCTTTGTGATTATCTATGACCAAATCAATGTCTTTACTTCTGTCAGTCATTGTAGTTTATACAAGTGAAAAAATGCTTGTGCAGGTCACTGTGGTTATAGCTAGTTTGTACACTCTCTGACCATCCAATCAAAGGAGGTGAAAATGGCGAGGTTATCGTATGCCAGCTAGATGGCTCCAGTGTCGCCATCTCGAAATATGATTTGTTAAAAGCTGGTTAGTTGAAGGGACAGACGCCCGGACTGATGATTCTGAAGGCCTCAAGGTAGATTTCTGGCAACACATGATGGATGAAATATGGTTAGATAAAATCTCTGACATAAACACTACTGAAAGCAGTGCAACCAAGAGAAAAGCTATACAATTAAGATAATAGACTATAGTGAATAATTTAATACATATTCATGAAAAAAATCTATATTAAAATGGGAAAACCGCAAATCAGTGATTCTGATTGTGTTTAGGCTAGCAGAGAAGGCCTTGCTGGCCCTGAGGGCACACCACACTGGTAATGCAATGTATAGGCCAGTGACAGTACTGTGTTCTGCCACTGTTGTACTCTTAGTGCATTGGAGAAAATTGTCTGCAATTTTTTTTTAATTAAGCCAATGCATCTTGACCATCAATAAAAGAAAGGTTGTTTCTTCAAAAGCGACAAAAAAGCACTACTAAAAGCATTAAGGCCTGAACACACTGATTAATACAGAATAATATACTGATACTGGATACAATTGCGTATCCCAGCTTTTACTGACTTATTTGCTTGTTTTAGGTCCTTCTCAATTTCAGAGCATGTGTAAACATGAAGCACAGTGACAGGGCTATGGTGTCAGAATGGAAGGGATATGTGAAGACTGTACTGTGAATACACATTCCAAACCCACCAACTTGTACAGAGCAATGAGAAAGAACAGAGGAGGGGAATTGTGAGTGTTTTTTTTCTCTCAGTGAGTTCGTAGGGTGAAGTAGGCTTTGTGTGTGTGTGTGTGTGGGGTGGGTGGGGTGGGGGGGGGGCATGGGTGGACAGAGAAAGGAAATCCTTTTATGCATTATCAAATGTTTCCCTTTAGAAATTCAACACTCTTTTCAATATTCTAAAAAGAATGTGCTCAAGACTTTTACCCTGCCCGCTAGAATTAGTTGAAGGACCATTTTTAGTCATAAATTATGCATTGAAACAAAGAGATAGCCCAGTTTTTTGTTCTCCGGGCGCACGGACCCGCGCGAACGCCTTTTTAAAAAAATCTTTAAAATTGTCCATTCAACTCAAAGTTACTGAGTGTAGCAAAAAATGTCGTAGACATAAAGTCGGGGGAAGATTGAATAAAATAATGCGGGGGGACAGATTAGTCATGGAGTTGAGCCCACACGCTCTTTCAGCAGCCGCACAATGCTACTTTTTATAAGCGGCCTCGTCTCCACAAAGGCAGCGTTCAATATATCGAGGATGATACATGGTCAGACGTGTAATCTGTCTTTGATTCTTCGCTCTCATTCATCCCACAACCTTTTCAGCCCTGACACTGATGAGCTGCTGGGCTCGATCTCTCTCGCGCGCGCACACACACGCACGCACGCACGCACGCACGCACGCACGCACTTACATTTGTGTCTATATAAGAACATACACACACACACACACACACACACACACACACGCGCGTACGCACTTACATTTGTGTCTATATAAGAACATACACACAGACACACACACACACACACACGCACACGCACGCACTTACATTTATGTCTATATAAGAACATACACACACACACACACACACACACCATGGAGTGAGAATAGAGATGCCATGACTGTGGCTATAATGAACTCTTAAAACCTGAAAGTAATGCACGTGCGTGTCGGTGTGTGTGTGTGTGTGTGTGTGTGCGTGCATGTGGTGGGTGGGGTCGGGGGTGGGGGTGCTATTGACCGCGGTGTCCAGGTGGGACAGAGCCAGCTATTGTTGCAGCAGAATGGCTCCCAGCGTGACATTAGCAGCAGTGTGACATCTCCGGGCTTTTACAATTATAAAACGCTATTGGTTTTCTCACATTGTGAAAATGTTAGCATTCCCCTTCTCCCCAAATAACTAGCCAAGTTAGGCTCAGCGTGGCACCTCGGTCTGTAAGTGACATCTCCCCTCTGCCGGTGAGCTCCCTTCTGACTCGCTGCTTCGGGGCGGAGTCATTCCAGGGGTATCTCACCGTCACATGTGCGGCTCGGACTTGATCCTGATGAAGACGGGAAATGAGAGTAGGAGTGGCAGACAGGAGAATAGAAAACAAAGGGAGAGAGGTGTACTTATCGCAGACTCCGCCCCCTCCCGTCCCTTCCCAGCCCACCCCGTCAAATAAAACGGACATCCCCAAGCCAATGACGGCAAATAACGGCGGCTAAATATTGTGACTGCTGCCTTGGGATAACTGAAAGGGCCCTCTCCACGCACACGTGCACGCACACGCACATACACTATTTGAACCACGACCGCTTCAATGACCGTTAAGAAATGTTTTGCCGTTGCTTTTAGATTAATTAGAATGATTGAATTCCCTTCAACAGAACTCCCTTGAACTATGTACAGTGGATGTTGTGGGGGACACACACAGAGAGACAAGATTGCAGATATGAGAGAGAGAGATAGAGAGAGGGATATATATATATATATATACATATTAATAGAGAAAGAGAGAGAGATTGCAGATACTGTATGAGAGAGAGAGCGAGAGAGAGAGAGAGAGAGAGAGAGAGAGAACAGCATTAAAGTGCAACAAAGAGTAAAAGATGGAAATAGAGGCGTGTAGCGACAGCCGGGGGGAGGGGGTGGGGGGGGTGGGCGGGGCAACGGGAGGAGGGAACACTGGTGCGTGTTCTGGGGTCTGCAGACGGAAAGCGACAAGGGTTACAGGCTCGTGTGGGTGGCATAAGTCATGTTCGCCGAGACGAGAAAATCCCTGTCGCACTGTGACCTTCGCATTGCACAGAAACGGCAGCTGTATTTTTCTTTTCCCATACCCCACTCTCACCCAACGCCCTGTCTCCCCCTATTTTCCTCGTTCTATTATTCTCAGCACTCTCCATTATTGCGTGTAATATCCCCCCCCACACCACGACGGGCTTTTAGGCATCCCCGGTTATTTAGAAACTAGGATTAACCGTGTAATTATTAATGCACGGAATGCCTCCCCTCTGATCATCGGCTGCCTTTACAAAATGAGGCCTTGTTTACGATGTGTGAACCACTGGAACCTCTCTCTCTATCTCTCTCTCCCCTGTTCCTCCTTAGATCTATCTCTGTCTTCCTCTATCTCCCGTCTGCCTCTCTCTCTCTCTCTCTCTCTCTCTCTCTCTCTCTCTCTCTCTCGCTCTCTCTCGCTCTCTCTCTCTCTCTCTCTC
>JAODUH010000018.1:7494624-7504679 GCA_027564835.1 Typhlichthys subterraneus | reverse complement strand
GACAACACAGCCCTCAGGTTCATAGGGGCACCCAAACCTCTCCACCACGATAAGGTGATGGTTCCCGGAGAGGTTATATTTTTGACCATTTACATTAAATTTATACTATTGCCTTTTAAAAATGTCCTGTGGTCTCTTAATTTTTTCCGCAGCTGGTGTGTAATCATGCACACGCATGCAATGTGTGTGTGTGTACAGTGCCAGGCTACGAGATCCAGCAGCCCGGATTAAATCACTGGGACCCGTCTCCCTGTAAGATAGCTATCTGCACGTGCCAGACTCTCTGAGCCGCTCTGATACAGTATGCGTATCCCGGACGACACGGCTCGGTCTGGCCCAGGCGTTTGCAGCCAAGCCACCAAGATCACCATAAGTCCGCACCAGGCACCGCACCAACAGCCGTCTT
Organism: Typhlichthys subterraneus; assembly: GCA_027564835.1. Classification (NCBI taxonomy): domain Eukaryota; kingdom Metazoa; phylum Chordata; class Actinopteri; order Percopsiformes; family Amblyopsidae; genus Typhlichthys; species Typhlichthys subterraneus. The sequence continues at coordinate 7,504,273 of JAODUH010000018.1, read as the reverse complement.
AGAGCTAGAAGGCCCCCCGAACTGTACACAGCTCCTGTCCAAATGCCTCTCTCCCCCGCCACCACCGCCGTGCTCCATCCTCCACTCCCTGTACAGACTGTGTGCTGGATCTCCAATGGCTGAGCGCTTGAGACGTTGGGATCATCTGGCCGCTTTCGTGCTCGGCGTAGCTCGCTATCGCTGTGATATCTGTGCTGTAATTTCTACATGGATAACCTGCCCTCTCTCCCTCTCTCTCTCTCCCTCTCTCTCTCTCTCTCTCTCTCTCTCTCCCTCTCTCTGTCCTTCTCTTCCTCTCTCCCTCTCTCTCACTATCTCCTCCTCCTCTATCTCCCTCTCTCTGTCCCTCTCTCCCTCTCTCTCTCCCTCTCTCTCTCTCTCTCTCTCTCTCTGTCCTTCTCTTCCTCTCTCCCTCTCTCCCACTCTCTCCTCCTCCTCTATCTCCCTCTCTCTGTCCCTCTCCCTCTATCGCTCTCACTCCTCCTCCTCTCGCTCTCTCACTTTTCTCATCCTCTCCCTCCCTCTCTCTCTCGTTCTCTGTCCCTCTCTCTCTCTCTGTGTCTGTCCTGTTCTCCTACTCTCTCTCTCCCTCTCTCTATCTCTCTCTGTCCCGATCGCCTCCTCCTTTCACAGTGGCACTATGAGGAGCAATCATGTATGACTGATTCCCTGTGCTTTCTCAGGAGGATACACAGTATATTGACTGTCTGTATCTAACAGCTCTCCCTAGCACGTCCCTCCTTATACAGTACTAATGTTTTATTTTATTTAGTATTTTATCTTTATTTAACATTTTATTTATTTATTTATTGGAATTAATATCACATTTCTATAGTTTTTTGTTCTTAATGTTTGTTCTTGTTTATGTATTTATCCTCATTGTTTGTTTTTCTGTAAATACATAAATACAATATAAATGCCATTTATGTTGATGTTTGTAATGTAAAGAACTCTTATATACAGTATTTGAAAATGGCTAAACTTACTTACAACTTACTTTATTCAGTTCTATTTGACGTTTTCACAATAGCTGGATACGATTTACAGATACGTTTATTCTGATTTCTTCTGAAAATTTTGCAAGTGACCATTCACCTTTTGTGCTTTCCTCTACAGACACCTTGCTGTTATTGGTGTGGGTGGCGGCTGTAGGTGGGACAGGGATTGTTTTACAGCCAATACGCTAACAGAGCGTGTAACGCTTGAAATACCACACAAGTGGCTGCATGTGGTGGAGGCTTGTTGGAAGTAAGGACATCCTCCCTCAATGATACCTTCCAGTGTTCTATTCTTTTCCAATGAAAGTAGCTAGTACTAGCTCCAAAAGTAGCTAGAAGTCGCCAGATGACGTCATCCGCACATTTGCATATTGATGGTGTCATCGCGTATTAATTTAAATCCCCCTGCCGTCCCCGGCACAAGAGGAGCGGGAGAGGATCTGGCGCTGCCGGACTCTGATTACTCTAAGCAGCATATGAGAATACATTACAAAATTCTATATTTCTCGCCTTTTCCCTGGTCTGAATAAGTCGCTAAATTTGTCGCTAGTCACTTTTTGGAAATAAAGTCGCTAAGTGGGTCTGAAAAGCCGCTAAACCTAGCGACTTTGTCGCTAAATTGGAAACACTGATACCTTCTGACAGCAGAAGAGGATTTGAATAATAATAAACATTCTGCTTAGTCAAGTATTAAAGGCAGGGTTAGTCATTACCGAGAATGCCTGCTAAATCCGAGTTAAAATAAAATCAATATTGCGGCGCAATATAATATTGCTCCACATATCGAAATGCACTGTAAATTTAGCAAAGCGTAGTACTACGGCTTTGATGTGAGCGTGTTCACCACTTTGTTTATGGTCCTATTTATGGAGCCAGTTTGTTTAAAAGTATCAGATTTTTTTTTTTACACTCACAGATTGGTAAAATAGAAAATCTAACAAACAATTTCACAGTTCTAACCAACTGATTGATTGAATTATTTGTTATGGTGTTTGTACACAAAGTTTGTGGAAACAAAAAGTGATGCAGACTACTGTCCCAGCCTTGGCAATGCATGTCCAATTATTGGGGGGTGGGGCTTCTGAGGAAGCACCCTATGGCATTATGGGATTCAATCATAATTGGCATTCAATAATCAACTATCTTTATCCTTTATCCTTTATTCACTGATGTATTGCAAACAACAGTTTTATAACATGCATATAAAAGCCTCCAAAGTTGACCTTTGAAAGGAACTAGCCAGTTGTCAGATGTATCGCTCAGTGGTCGAGACCCCATGCATGCAGGAATGTTTAAATGCACTTCAACAGAAGTGCATTTAAACATTTAATGATGTATTGGCACCATCCATGCACCACTCATCTGTTTTGAAGATATCTAGCAAAGCTTTGTGGTTGCGATGGAGAGTTACTCACATTTGTATGAATGCCATTCCAGTTAGTAAGAGACCAATCAGTAGATTAGGTTAGCTGCCTTACTCTTTTGAGACACATGATGTATACAGGTATTCAGGATTCTTATTTGATCAGGTATTATTATGTTGCATACCTTTTTTTAAACCATCAGGGTACTTTTATGAAGGTTATTATTATTTTATTATGTAGTGTAGTGTACAGTATGCTACTGTAAATCAACACCTAAAAATTGAGTTTGACTCCAAATATTTAGTTTTATTATTTAACAGGGTAGTAGTTCATCAATACCTGTTCAGAAACATTTAGTCTCTAATTGGCATGACATTTCATATTTCAGAGAAGGTACTTTCAGCAAAAACTTCACTTCTATAAAGTATGTAAATGTTTGCTTTCAGTAAGTGCCATGACACCCTGAAGCAGCAATGTCTTCAAACACATTTTCAATTAACTTTTAACCATTCTCAAATTGCTTGAAAGACATTAGGTCCACTCCATATGGATTTAAGCTTAAGCACAGTTTTTTAGCACTGCTAAAATATAATATATTTAGTGACAAAAACACACTGCAAGTTGCACATTAAAGTCTACTATGACTTACTCCCATATGCAAAAATTGCAATCAAGAAAATGGTTTCTGTGTTAGACTTACTTGTGTGTTTAGATGTGTTGTTTTGCTACAGAACTTTCTGTTGAGCCTCTGTTCACAGAAGAAGGACTTTTCTGTTACAAAGCAAAGTTGATTGTTCTACCAATGGTGACAATCGATCCTCGTTCATTGGAAGTAAAGGAAATAGTTTTATTTTGCATTCATCCATCGCACAACGACCTTCCGGTAGATTTCCAGCTCTTACAGGTAGTCAGGCAGCAATGTTGTTTTCTGAGAGCAGTGGTTTCATCCTTGCTATCCTTAATGCAATTTATTCTTATTCTTTGTTTTTCTGATGGTGAACTCATGGGCACAGACATCTACCAAAATATTATATTGGAATTATATTAGTATGAGTGATTTCTGGGTGACCACTCCTGAGAAGTGTGACAATAGTGTTGGGTTTTCTGCATTTCTGGAATATCTTGCAGTGTGTACAGAGGTACGTTGGTACACTGTGGTAAAGTATCTTCAGACTTTTCTCTTGTAATACAGGCATGACATGCACTCACACACCTGTGTGGTAAAGACCAGTCTGCGAGTGAAGGTTTATATTTTTATGAATAAGCCACGGCAACCCACACTCACACAATCAGAATACTGTACATAAATGGACCTATACATATTTACTGTAAGAAAATATGGGATTATGATAATATGTTTGGACAGTCATGGTGACATTTTACTTTCAGGAATAGGTACTTTCCGTGGTGCAGCTTTAAAGTTGAAGTTGTAGATTGAATAAATGTGTGTCTCTCTCTCGTGTACTGTATGTAGACAAATAACACAAACTGTTTTGCACAGTGATATTTTATCACCAATGAAACTACCATAGTCTTTCAACCGAATCACTCACACATGCGCAGTGACACGCACGCACGCACGCACGCACGCACGCACGCACACACACACGCACACAGGCTAGGGGAACTGTTTGGCCACCAGACGTGGTCCAGAGTGTCGCTGATGTTGATTGGCTGAAGTTCTGTCAGATAGCCAAGTCCTAATGGAAAGGCTACCACACAGCCAAAAGGAGGGGAATCATTTCAGTGATAAAGTTATATGTTCAGGCCAGAACAACCGGGTGGAGATAATGTTTGGCCTCATTACAATTCTCACCATGTTTAAACAGGCGGCCACAGAACGCAAACAAAAGCAGATGAAATTTGAAAAGTATTATCAATATTGCAGATAGCGGATGCCCTTTCCAATCACGAGCTGCATATCTCTCACGGCAAATATATGGTTGAGCAGTTCATTCGTTTCTATTAGGCCCCCTGTATGTTTCCCTGTGGCTCATATATATTTATGCAGAATTGATGAAAAGGCCAAACAAGCTAGCATTAGATATGGGTTGAATTCACTAGCCACGGCGCGCTAAAGGTACATTTAGAAGGTATTACTTTACTGTGACAGATATTTCTCGTTTCTTGAGGTTCATTCTTCTTGTGCAGCACAGATATTATGCATGTTGTGTGTGTGTGTGTGTGTGTGTGTGTGTATATGTGTATGTGTGCGTGAATTTGTGAGAGAAGTAAATTGAGAAATGGTGAACAAGACAAGGTGAAATATATCCAAAAAAGTGACATCATGACAGGATGCGTTTGTGTGGCTGTGGATGTGTACAGCACTGCACTGTAATGTGGTTATTCACTTCCCAGTGTGTACCAAGATTTGCACACCTGTTTCTATGTCACTGTGTGTGTTTGTGTGTCAGTATGGATGTATCTGGTTGAGTATTGTGTGTGTGTGTGTGTGTGTGTGTGTATGTGTGTGTGTAACGTCATTGCTTGTATACCTTTACTCTACAGTATGTAGTTACCTGGCTACAATACAGTAGATCTAAACATGCTGTAATTTAACGCATTTGCACGCAGTTATGTGTGTGTCTACCAAAGTGTCTTTGTGTCTCTGACTTACTCTGTATGTATATTATGTATATTTGTGCAGTACAATACAACCCCCCCCTACACACGCACACGCACACACATGCACACACGCACGCACACAGTAATAGTAGGCCGCTGGAGCAAAATAATTGTCATTTTCCAGCCAGTAGGTCTAAAGTCATACAACATAATGGAATGTACAAAAAAAAGAAAAAAATGAATGTGGGGGTATGTATGGCGGGGTGAAGTGGCAGACAGGAGGCATGCTAAATCAAATGTAGAGAGATCTGAATAATTTAAGGCACAGGAAGGGGAGAGGAGAAGGGAGGAGGCAGTGCAAATGGAAAGATAGCGAACAGTATCATTTAGGTTGACAGTGTTGTGTGCTAATGTGTGTGTGTGTGTGTGTGTGTGTGTGTGTGTTTAAGCGAGCGGGGCAACACTCGGAGTAATAACGGGCATGAGAGAACGCACAAATGCGCCCGCCAATCCACCCGTTGCCTTGACGAGCCGTATCCAAGCCGTTATATATGTTGCCGCTGACACGTCTGCCATACTACTCTATCGACCAATCAGCTCACGCCGGCAGCGTGATCGATCGCTGCCACTGCGTTGTGCCGCCGAGCCCGACGCGGTCCGACTGAGGGGTTCCCTCCGACCGCGCGGGTCTGCCGGGTCTCGGCGGCGGCTGCCAGGTGTGACTGTGACACACACATTAACCAGCCGGGCCTGAGAGAGCTCGCCATTGTCTGACAGCCTGTCAGTTAAGCTCCAGTGCCAGAGAAATGTATGTGTGTCTGTGTGTGTGTGTGTGTGTGTGTGCGAGAGAGAGAAACAGAAATGGAGGACAGGTTGGTGGAGGCGTGAGGGTGGAGACCAAAGACAGCTGTGGCTTACCTTGTCCACAACACACACACACATATAAGCAATATATGCCTGTCACACACACTATCCCACATGCATATACAGTAGAGGAGCGACACACTCATAAATCCCTGGTTACCATTACTGTGCAGTACACCTGTCCAACATTATGATGGTGTCTGGCACAGGCTTGACAGGTACACAGGACACACACACACACACAATGCCCATACGTGTGTGTGTGCGTGAGTGTGCGTGTTCTAAGGGTACACCCCCCCCCACACACACACACACAATGCCTATATGTGTGTTTGTGTGAGTGTGCGTGTTCTAAGGGTACACCCCCCCACACACACAAACACAATTCCCATATGTGTGTTTGTGTGAGTGCGCTTGTTCTAAGGGTACACCCCCACCCCCACACACACAATGCCCATACGTTACATACATATAGTTAGGGTGTTTTCGACTTCATGCATACTGGATTACGTGCATCTGTGGCCTGCAGGCAAGTTTGATGGAGACACAGTTGCATTGTGTGCTGCTTCACAGTGTGCTATGTGAGCTGAGCTGCAGCTGATGATGATGATGGTGATATGATGATGATGATGTGGACAGAAGCAGCACATCGTCACAATACCATCCACCAGTGACATAATTTAAATTAGAAACAAGTCCAACTAGATTTTAAATCTGAAAACAAGATTATCAGACTGAGTTATATTTAGTTTTCACAGTGTATATAATGTACACACACGTTTTTAAATGAACTACAAGTGTATATGTTTGCGTGTGAATATATATATATATATATATATATATATATGTATATATATACTTATATATATAAGTATAAGTATATATAAGTATAAGTAGTAATGTATGTAGTTTTCATGTAATGTTAGTCATGTTAGACTGCAGTTTGCAGTCTAAAACTACTACTGTAGTTTTAGGAGTAGTTGCTTTTATGTTGTTGTAAACGGTGTAGAGATACAGTACCCACAGGCAGAATTGGAATGCATTCTAGTAATGTACATAGTGTTCTGACACATGTAATGTAACACCTAGAATAACCTGACGGATGTGTGTCCATATGGAAGGCTTGAATTTGTATTTGTATTTATTATAATCCTTCTTGTAGTGTGTGTGTGTGTGTGTGTGTGTGTGTGTGTGTGTGTGCATGTGCTGAGCACAGCAGGGGTTTGCTAGCCAGCACCTCTCCATGTAGCTTCACGCACACTTTCCCGTCTCGACGCAAAAGCTTTTAAAATTAGAAATGCTGTTTTGTGTGTGTGTGTGTGTGTGTGTGTGTGTGTGTGTGTGTTTGCCAAATGCATTTCTCACAAACAAGGAATCAGTAACTGGCACAAAGTAAAGTAAGCTTACTTATTTGGGGGGGCGACAATGCAATTGTTAAACATTTAAAAAATCTAGATCACTCTCCGAAGCCAAATAAGTTAATTCACTATTTCTGTCATGTTTTATAATTATGTTTGACAATAACACCCTACACTGTACCAGCGATTCCCAAAACATTGTGACCTCTGACTCACATTGTGAAGTGGTTCATTGCAATAAACCACTTATCTCAATAGCAAGCAGCAACGTCACAGCATACCAACATGCAGTATATCTGCAAGGGACCAATTTTGCTGCACTTACCGACCCTCTCTAGCTCACTCATACAGTAGGATATAAACAATACATTTTTAAAAAGTTTGATTCTTCCTAAAACAAAGAAATCTTGATTGTGATTATCGGCACTTTTGTCTGCATGCCACACCATCACGTCATGCTCTCATAGTCAGTGAAATTAATAGAAAACGGTAAAGGCAAGAACATAATACTTTCTTTTTCTATTTTATTTTTGATTATTGAGTAGGTTAGGCATAACAGTTGAAGCACCTCCTCCACTGCATTTAGCTGGAGTCATAGCAAAGTTAAAGGAAGGGAAAAATAGTTATTTAGTAGTTATGTACGTAACAGCATAATAATTATGGCAACGTGAATCGGACTTAAGATACCTTTTTAGTACGTACCTCTTCCCCCCGAAATTACAAGCTGGATTTGTTACCATGCAGTGTTGCGAGACCTCATCATTTACAAATTAAGCACTGAGTATAAACAACAATAAACAACATAGAAAATGTATGCATGTATGCAAGATAATCAACCAAGATTAGAATACTGAAAAAAAAATAGAAAAAAGAAAAGACAAATACGATAATTAAATAGATTTTAAAAGCATCTTGTGAACCCCACAGGGCTCACAGTTTCAGAACCACTCTGTGCTATGCAATACACAGGCGGTTCATTATGAAGGAACGACTGACAGAATTAATTCTTTTGAATGTCTTGATCATCCCACTGTCTTTTATTTCCTTGTAATGAAGTACAAAATGAATGCACAGTGCTTGTGTGTGCATGTGTGTGTGCGCGCATGCATGTTTGTAGTACCCGTGCTGGTGTCAAATCGATAGTGCACAATTAGTTTAAATGGAGACAGGCACCTTTAGCCCTCACTGTAACGCTGGAAGCCCTTGTGTTCTATATTAATGGCTCTCTGGCCTCGTACGCACATAGGGTCTGACGCTAGCCACGGAGAACGAGCACTTGTAAAAGCATAGTGTAAAGAGGAAGGACATTCCATCAGTTAAAAGATGATATGGATGCCATAACTCAGGCCATCTGTTACGCATGTCTGCGCCATGACCACGATAACAGTCGGCTTCTCGAAAATCTAGATTGCACACACATGCTGTAGCACATTTACGCGCACACACATACACGCACGCACACACATACACACACGCACGCACACACTGACAGACACAACCACACGCAGAGGAAGAGAATAGTTTAAAATTGTTGGAATAGAGGAGAATAACAACAAATGTTCTGTGGCACCGCTTAACATTTTCTCCGCATATTAAAATGGTCAGAATGCACATTATCGTCCAATGGCGGTTGTGTCTGGCCACACTCAGCAACGCACACTAGTGCTCTGCCCTAGAGAGGGACATTTTCATTAACGGCTACTGAGGTATCATTTGGCTAAATGAAACAATAACCTTCATGTGGCTGCGATTTAAATGGTGATGTGAACTGTCTGGTTTTGCCGTCATTCGCGCCGCTCCTTGGGTGTTCCCGGGAAGCCGCTAGATTATAGGAAAGGGAGAAAGTGAGTGGGGGGTGGGATGGGTAGTAGAGAGAAGCAAAGCCTTGTCCAAGAAGATGTATTATTATCCAAGAAGTATTAGTTCTCTTTTTAATTTTAGCAAGACGAGGAAGTTGAATTCAAATGAAAGAATCGGTTTCCATCCAGCTAATAGTAATCCATAATCCCACCGACGTGTCTAAAGCACAATGTGGTCGCCGTGATTAACGTTAATGCCTCCCTTACTCAATTTATTGAAACGTTGGAACGAACACAGTTTGGTCGAGGACCAAGTATGCTGGCTTGTCTTTAACTTTGGGGGATGGGGGAGGGGGGTTTTGGGAGGGGTGGGGGGTGTTAGAGGCAGGAGACAAAGTGATGGAAAAACTGTGAAAGTGAGTTTGAAGAGAAAGGAGAAAAAAAAAACATCAGAGAAAAGGGGAAGGTTATTTGGGATACTTTTAGAAAAACTGGAAGAATTATGTTGCGTGTGTGTGTGTGTGTGTGTGTGTGTGTCAGGGGTATGGGTGTGGGTGGTTGTGGTAGGAAGTGACGAGTTAATGTAAAACAAAATAACTTCCTGGGCGACAATATTGCACTACCCTGGTTTAATTAAAAAAAAAAAAAAAAAAAAGCCATAATGATTTTAATTTCTTGAAATGGCACACTGGCAGACAGAC
>JAODUH010000018.1:7458723-7477836 GCA_027564835.1 Typhlichthys subterraneus | reverse complement strand
TCCCCACCTGGAGTAGACACTCCATCGGTTTCCGGCTGAGAACCATGGCCTCAGATTTAGCGGTGCTAATCCTCATCTCAGCCGCTTCACACTCGGCTGCGAACCGATCCAGTGAGTGCTGGAGGTCACGGACCGATGATGTCATCAGGACCACATAATCTGCAAAAAGCAGCGATGAGATCCTTAGGCTACCGAACCGCAACCCCTCCCCATCACGACTACGCCTTGATATCCTGTCCATGAAAATCACAAACAGGATTGGTGACAAAGCGCAGCCCTGGCGGAGACCCCACCTGAAACGAGTCCGACTTACTGCCGAGAATCCGAACACAGCTCTCGCTTTGGACATACAAGGATTGGATTGCCCTTATTTATTTGTCTATTTGTTTATTTAGCTTTTATTCTATTTTCACTAGTGTTTTGTAGTGCTCTGTGTTTGTGTGTTTATCTGTCAGTGGTGTTTTATTTAAATGTATTATTTTTATGTAAACAATTAATTCATTAATACATTTCAATATGTCTCACACCCCCCCCCCCCCACCCCTTCCCCCCCTCCCATAAAGACTCTCGCTCCACCGACCTCGGCCCAGCATCAGCTGCGGCCGGGCGCCGCCTGCGCTACTGCCGCCGCCGCGCGCTCGGGGCTTGTCTTATCGCCGCAGCCAGCGCGGTATAAGCTAGGATTAGCATCTAGATCTGCGCAGGCCGCGGTGTTAGCACGGAGACAATGGTGACAGAGGAGGAGATGGCGATGGAGGGGTAGATGGGCGGTGCAGGGGAGGGGTAGAGTGAGCGAGGTGTTTCAGGAAGGTGGGAAAGTGGTTCTGTACTTACTACAATCTCCATTATCCGTCTGCCATCTCCTGTGTGTTAACGCAAACTGTTTATTTCTCTTCCCTCTCTTTTTCCCATCTTCTTCAGTGGCATGATGTTTCATTTAATTTCCCTTCCATTTTTATTACTATTATTATTTCTTCTTCTTCTATTTTTTTTCTTCTTCTTTTTTGGCCAAGCGGCACAAAGTGCACAATGGCAGCGCGTGTTTTATTGGTGGTCCGGCATGTGGAGGATGCACTTCAAACCCTCAGCAACGCATGACGCTCACTGTGTGTGTGTGGGTGTGTGTGTGTGTGCGTGTCTGGTGGTTGAGAGGGCTAAGTGGACCCTGTTTTTGAAGTCTTTCTTTGAAATAGGCGAGGCAATCCCCTTGGCCCAGGGATCATATTCTATTTACGTTCGCTTTGCCAGCGACACGGGCGACGCTGGCCAAATTCACAAAAGAAGATCCACATTGGAAAATCCGGCTAATCCCTGATTGAAAGTTCATGTGTTGGCATCGATGTTTAAGCTCTGGCAGTATTTTTTCCCAGGAAAGGGGAGTAAAAAACCAAACAAACAAACAAACATGCTTCAAAATCGGGTTCCTGTTTGGTTCAAAAGAGCGTCAGTGGCTGACAGGCAAGGCTCACGTCTGCTGGTAGGACGCTAGCTTTCATGCACAAGGCCGCAGTTGTTCCTCCCTCCTTCCTCTAAGTGGAACGTCAGAAGTCCTCTTCGGAAGTCGTGCGGGCGCTACCTACTGTACCCAGTCCAACAGTTGACCTCTGATAAGGCCAAGATGGCTGCCAATTAACAACACTTTTTTTATTTATTTAGTCCTCTCCCCATCTCTTTGTCCAATCACCGCCTGCAGAGTCTTCCTGCTCTCTAATGTTGACAGTCTGTCTCTCCCGCTCGCTCTCGCTCTCCCTCCCTCCCTCACTCCCCCCCCCCCCTCCCTCCCTGGCTCTCTCCATGCCGCCTCTCTCTTCCAGGGGTGGCGGCCATGGCTGGGGAGCCTGCACAGATGGCAGGCCAGCTTGCCTTCAGGGGAAGGGCTCCACAGCTTAAACTCTCTCCATTTTCTTCTTCTTCCTCTTCTTCCTCTTCGTCCTCTTCTTCTTCTTCTTCATCTTCTTCTTCAGCTAAAACTTTTGGCCCACAAGTTCCCACGTCTGGCGAGCCTTTATCTCAGCTTCCATGATGTGAGGGGGAAGGCGGGGTCCTCGCAGAGCTGCGGGGTGACTATCACAAATGCCTGAGCGCTCTGTCCTATGGCCTGAATCAGTAGGGGCCAACCGTGAGCCCCTACCCCCTACCCCCCCTTCCATACACACACACGCACACACACACACACACACACTCCATGAGCACGTCGCACGTAACAGTCACTCAGCGGGGCTACCAAACCAAAGCTTTAGATCGTTTTAAACTTGGAAATCTCTTTTAGAAGCAATGCTGCCAGTTCACCAGATGCCTTGTTCTCCCTGGCTAATTGACCTTTCAGAAGCCCCGCCCCGTCTTGTCCTCCAATAACAATTGAGCGTTTTTTGAATCTGACAGAACCTTCCATCAACTGTCTGTTTTGCTGTAATAGCTTTCTATGGTGTTTTGTCCTACCTAGTTACAGTAACCAGGTAGGACAAGTGAAAGGGGTGGGGCTTGGGAAAGGTCAATTGATGCGTTTTGCACAAAAGTGAACATGACTGGTGGCTTTCACATCTGTTGGTTCTCCATTAACATTTAACTTTTACGCCAATATCACATTTCTGAGCCCCCACCTCCCTCCACACTCCTCTCCAGCTGATGATCATGTTGACGCAGGTCCTCTGGATCGGTGTCTTCTGGAGATGACCCTGGGACCCCCGCATAACATCGCCCTCTCGCTAGTCACTGGTCCTTCACATGTGTCATTTCACACTTGATGTGAGCGGCATTCCCCTAATGGCTTCTGCTACACCCCCCATCCCCCCGTCACGAGTTAATGTGTTAAAACTTAACACTGGCTCCTGGCCACTCCAGCCCATCAAGCCCAACAACTTGACACAGGTCAAGTGGTCGCCCGTCAACCCACCACCACTTCAGCTCCAGGTCTCCTCCATCGTAGCATGTCGCCAGCCAAGCTTGCCTCCTGTGACTTTGTTCATTGTTTAATGCCGCTAGGTAATTGAGTTAAAATATTCAGATGGCAGTGGGCGTGATTCTTGTTTTGCTAAATATACTGTATATTAAGAGATCCTGCTCTAAAAAAAAAGAAAAAATTATATGGGATACATAAAATCAGTGATTGATGTTGTTTTAAGATGACACCTAATTACTGTGATTGATGGTTGATGTGGAGAAAACATTATTTCACACATGGTTATAATTGACAACCTGCCTTTACTCCAGACTTTTCTTCTACTGAAGGTAAAGTGAAGGTTTTAAATGTTGAAAATGATCATTAATAAAGCAAGGGGAGAAATACACATAATAGGACACGTAAATATGGTTTTGGCTAGGGGACATCTTGGACTAAATATGATTTTTTTTTTTTTTTTTTTTCGGTGGGGGGGGGGACGACGACGACATTAATCTAGCTGCAAAAATGCGTTGCAGCAGCATGAGGTTTTGTGTTAGAATTAAAACTCACCTTGACCTGTGACTAGTGCTCTCAATTACGCATAAAATTTTAATTATATAGAGAGATTATAACATTTTTAAATATGATTGCAGCATTTAATACACTTTAAGAGTTGTACGTGCCGGTACACTGGCTGTTTTTTACAGCGTCATCATTTAGGCTTAGGGTGGATTTATCATCGCCGTGCTTCAAGCATGTCCTAATTCTCATTTTCATAAAACATCTGTGAAATAGTCTATATTTAACGCACGTGATCGCTATTTTATGTGCCGTTTCTTTTTCCTTTCGTTTTTTTCCGCATCTCGCTGACTCGGATTACATACCTCAAGGACTGCAACGTGAAGCAGCCCTTCCTTTTATTTTGTACGGTGTAGGATATTATTTATTTGCATTGCTTTTACTGTACAGCACTGTGTGACCTTTGTCTGTGAACGGTGCTCTATAAATAAACTTTACTTACTTACTTACTTACTGTGACACATGGGGCCGTGGAAGGAGGGAGAGGGTGATGGAGATGCAGAGAGAGAGAGGATGATGGAGAGAGAGATGGAGATGGAGAGGGAGAGGGAAAGGGAGATGGAGACAAGTTTAGAGACAACGAAGTGAGAGAAGGAGAATCAAGAACGTTTGAAAAATGACTTGTGACTCAATTGAGAAAAACACGAACATGGGCAGCAAATTGGGGGATAAGGCCCGTTTCTCTCTTCACCCTCCCCCCCCTCTCTCTTTCTCTCTCTCCTTATTAACAAGAAGTACTGGAGCGAGAGCTTGTCCTCCATGTAAATAAGAGCCTCCTCTTCATTTCGCTCTCTCTCTCTTTCCACTTTACACACATTTCCGTTTTACCTCCCACCCTGAAGTATTCCCTCCTTTTAAGATAATATTATTTTATCAGACAACTTGCATGTTTTGTGTTCTTTTCTGTGTGTTTTTGTGTGCACGCATGCGTGAGTGTGTGCGTGTGCGTGTGTGTGCGTGTGTGTGCGTGCGCGGGACAAAGTGTTGGTTTGTGTCGGTTGGTCAGGGAACTGGAAGGTGCTGTGCAGGAGCCCTTCTATAGCGGTTTGTCTTGGAAGCTGGTCTCCGCAAAGCCGCCTTGCCTGCTGGCAGATGGACCCATGCACGCACGCACGCACCACAACACACACACACACTCATGCTCACACAGCTAAGACCTAGGCTTTTCCTCCGCGCTTCATTTTTCTCCCCTCCCGTACAAAAGAAAAGCGCTTTGGCTGAAAGAATATCACAGCTGAATTGCATGGTGCTGTTTTTTTTTGCCAAGCTGATTGTACAACTCAAAAGGGAAGGAAGCGACGCTCGTAGAAACTACGTTTTTTTCAGCTATTTGGCCGTTCTGCCCTTCTGATGCGAGTTTGCATTGGCAGATATGTCTGTCACACTAATATTTCCCTTCTCTGTGGGAAACCTTGATCAAATCCAGAGTCACGGTGAAATGGAACACAGCTCAGAGAGGATCCACTGGGGAGGGGGCTAATTCCTACAAGACCTCAATAAGGTCACAGCGATGTCAGCGACGAACGTGAGCAGACAGTCTATAGACTTATCATGGGCTGTGCATGTGCATGTGCGTGTGTGTGTGTGTACAGTGTGCATGTGCCAACGATGGCGAGCCAATGCGAACACGTGCACATAAAAGGGGCAAATATTCTCTGGCAGCCACATATACTCCAAGAATAAAATTCATTAAGGTTTTATAGCACCCTTCCTCTTACCTTAAATAACCGAAGAAGGTGCAACAGAACTTCAGTCATGTGACCCCGATACAGCTTGCACCTCGCGCTGAGCGCAGGGAGCACTGGCTCACTCCAGGGACAGAATTAACATCTCATTTCCCACTTCTCATTACAATTCAATAAAAGCCAATCTGCTTTTTTACCTTTAGAGTACTGTTTTGGGTGGATGCATTCGGGACCCCCCCATTCTACCCGGAGTCCAATTATGAACATTTAAACATATTAAAATCTGCCAAGCTTTTCACTGTCCTGATTACTGCTACTGCTTAAATATAATCAGCTTTCATACAACCCCCCCCCCCCTTCTCCACACACACATTTCCCTCTTTTCACATTTTATTTTGCCTCATGCTCCAATCGACCGGGTGCTGCATAGGATTCCAGGTCAGCTGTGTGCAACTGACTGGACTGCCTCGATGGGGAAGACAGAGTCGATTTGAAAGTGTGGGAGCTCATGCCACAACCCACCCACCCCACCATCCACTATACTGTACCACCAACAACCCCATCTCCCCATTCATTCACAGATGTGTTTGAGAAACGGTGTTCTCGGGAATACATTATCTTTTCTATGGGTGCTATAACACAGTCAAGGAGAAAGTATATTTGAATAAACACAGCTATGGAAACAAGAAATGCTATCCTAGAAACACACATTTCTGTGATATTTGTTGCTGATTGAGATAAAACATTATTATTTATACTGTACAGTGTGTATACTGTATTGTTAGGAACGTCAGTCGATTAAAAAATGTAAGCACGATTAATTGCACGTTTTATATACTGTTGTTTATTGCAATTTCCAAAAAAAAAAAAAAACATTTGCATAAAGCTGGTATATTTTGTTATAACACTTGGAAAAAAATGTGTGTATGTCTGATGTCTGCTGTAATAAACCAAGCACATTGATGCTCTTGCCTGACCACTTCCATAATATGGAAAGTTGCGGAGCCACACTATCTGCACATTCCTGTCATAAATGTACCCGATGTAATGCAAATCAAAGATTGATTAGCTTTTCTGTCACATCCATCATGGCCAATGCACTTTAATAATTCCCTTAGAGACGTGCCATAAGCCTGACATGGTCAACCGTGTCCAAGTGAAGAGACCTGCAAGGGATGTCAAAGCGTTAAAACAAACGCTCACACTGACCCCAGCAGCACAGGACATTTTGGTGTTTCATACGAACCCACAGCAGCACAGGGCATTTAGATATTTGATACGAGAAGCGAGAGAAAACAGATTGTTTGCGCTACAAATATCCTTCAGTGGGATGTGTGAAGATGGCCGTGTGTGAGCTTTCAGACAACAGGGCTTGACTCTGCGGGGCTCCAGTAGCTACTGTACAGGGAATATCGGGGGAGGAGGGGTGGGGGCGGTGGGAAAGGGGGAGGGTGGAGGGGGTTATGCTGACATTTGCAAAGTTTGAGTCTGTCTAAATTCATGGCTAATAATGACAATTGTTCAATAGTTCTCATTAAACCGGACCACTGAAATACAGTTAAATGTGGGAAGGTTATATATTATATACAAGCACACGTCAGCCTGTGACATTTTGGCCTTTATGTAATATAAATTGAATTAAAACACTTTAGCGATGTTTCACATATTTTACTGTACACTTTGGGAATTAACCTTTTAGCCTGAGATTCAAATAATGCCATAGACAAGCCTTAGGCATCTTAAACTAAGGCTTCTGTATACTGTATGTGCCATTTCTTTCACTTTATAACGTTGTTATGCACAATGAGAAACCCTGAGCTGTGTGCAACTCGAGAACAAATATAATAAAAGAAAAGGCATCTCAAATGATACCCTACAAACTCAGTATCTCATTAAAATTACAGGGACTATCCTTTGACTTCATTTAATTTCTCTGTGTGAGCAGGGAAAAACATTGTAGGGGGGAGGAATTCTAAGGTGTGTAAATCACATTTTAGGGTTGACTGTGCAAAGACACTGCCAAAGAAAGTATTGTTATTCTTCTTCTTCGTCTTCTTCTGTCTTAATTTTCATCATCTTCTTCTTCTTCTTCTTCTTCTTCTTCTTCTTCTTCTTCTTCTTCTTCTTCTTCATCTTCCTCTCTTCACTGTTGCTACAGCCCCCTGATGTTGTGAGCCGTGCGTTTGCTGATGTGCTGCCGTTCAAGGTGAAGTCAAGCATAAGCTACAAATAACTAATTACTCGCAGTCTGCTATAGATGCCCATTCTGTGTCTGCGCTAAAACCATATTCTGGTATTTTTATACACAGCCCTGGCATAGTACAGTACATGGGAACACAAACATAGTGGTACAGAGCGCACCACACAACACTATCCTAGCCTTGTAAATAGGTGTCTAATGTGGGCGATAGAGCTTCTGAGGGAGCTTAAAACAAAAGCATTTGTTATGTTTTGATTGAGTTCCAATATGAGAAAGAAAGAAAAATTAAATACTTGCTATAGAATCCCTGACTCTACCTTTAAACGTACACTTTCACACTTTTGGGTTGAAGCCATGCGTCTGAGTTCTCAATAGTCTACATTTCTCTCTACTCATCCAATATTTAAATAGTTTATTTAAAACTCCATATACTGTAAATATTACTGGGAGTGCCAGATCAAAATGTTAATCTAAACTGGGGATGCACCCACATAATACATAACGTGTACGTACACACCCACACACACACCCACAAGCACACACGCACGCACAAGCACACACACACAGGGAACTATTATTACTATGCCAGCAAACACTAAACGATTAGTCATCTGAACATATAAGAAGGGGCAGCCCACGTCTAACCGCTTTACTTATCATTAAAAAACCTTTTATTCGCTATTGGCTTCTACTCTATATATCAAGACTGAGGTCCCTGGCCTTTACATTAAAGATTCATAAAACCAGCGCTGGGATATGGGGAACTTATGAAACAGTCACTCTGCCCGCTTATTACTGTAAAATTGCTGATGCGCCCGTCAGCGACAGCTAGCACATACAGAAGCCAGCGGAGATGCAAAAGAGTTGCGCGGGAGCATCCATAAATGTAAGCCGATAAGCATTGCGATGCTAATATTGCCATCCTGACGACCGCAGCGCGCTGCGCACAATGCCGCTTCCCGACGCACTTCCACGCAGGCATCATTATGCATGAAAATTGTGTCTGGGAGAGAGCTTGTTTATATGGGGAGAAAAGAGAGGGATGGAGGCATCGGGGACAGATGGCGTCTATGAGATCTAGAGGTATACATAGCCGATGAGATGCAGGGAGGTCTTTTTGCGGTGTTTATTGTGAGGTGTGGATGGATAATCTGTTTGTGGAGAAAGTGGGATATGAAGTGTGGCATGAGGTTAGTTACGTAACTCTTTACGTGTGTGTACGACTATACTGTTCACAAAGCGGAAAGTAATGGACTCAGATGTGTGGTGATATTATCTCTAGTGATGAAGATGGCCAGGTCAAAGGTCAAAGTCTCCATATGAAGTGTCGTATGTGGCATTTAGTTAGTTGCTTTGTATGATGTTTGTGTGTGTGTGTAGCCTTCATGAATGGATTTGTTTCTCATGTCTGTGTGTATTAAACTGTGTGTGTGTAGGTGTGCACGCATGTGTGTATACAGTATATGTATATGTGGAGTGTCTGCAATCGCGCATGTGTAAAAATTAATCAAAGTATGGGCGATGATGAACAGTTTCTGCGGAATTCTGTCAAAGGTTAAGAGCTAGTTATTTTTAAGAATGACATGAATCTCAGGGAGACAGTGATTGCCTAAATGACCACTGTAATTACCAATTACTTCTTGAAGCAGAGAATATATTCACGGCATGTAGCCAGCTAAATACAGACAGGCATTAGCCCATTTACGTACTAATGCACATAATTTAGATCCCAGAAAGGGCAGATGGGAACACAATGGAAGATATAATAGATACCGTCTAATATCATTCCAAAAGGAATATTGGATTCATCTGAGATGAATATTACTTTGTGTCAGATTGTTTTTCCATATAACATTCCAAATATATTTCATCTTTTGCTCTTTTGTTCTCTCTCGCTCTCTCTCTCTCTCTCTCTCTCTCTCTCTCTCTCTCTCTCTCTCTCTCGCTCTCTCTCTAACTCTCTCTCTCGCCAGCCGGCACCTGCATGCTGTGATGGTTAACGAAGGCTATTGCTACGGCGACTTGCTGTGTACACTGGCCCATAATAAAGGTACACTCGATTTGTGTCTGTTTTTTTTTTTCCCCATGGGTTGATGGGTTGATGGGTTGAAACCCATGTTGTGCCAAGGGGTATTGCAAGAGTTCATGCACCCCCAATACGCTCACACTCTTCTCTACTCCTCTCCATCATCTCTCATGTCTTCTTCACCCCGTCCGTTACCTAATGCACAGTATTGGAAAATTAGCTACATGGCTAATAGGCCCGAAGAAGGCTCAATTCCTGCAGTGACAAACATCACTAGCAGAGAGGATATCAGAGTGAATATATTGTTTGGGATCAAGTCTGCGCTTCTCTCTTTTGTCAAGCAAACGCGACGGAAGACGCCGAGGCGAGAGGAGTTGGAGGAGACGCTGCCGAGACGACTGCCGAGTAGGGAGGGAAACAATGGCTGACAGGCCTGACCGGCGAGAGGATATTTACTAAATTAGACATAAACTGCAGTGCTAGGCAGCTTCGCCAGGGAAGTTGTAAAGTCTCATAAATAAGTAAGACAAAATGACAGAGACGTAGCATGCAAACACAAGTGGTGTAAAAGTCAGTTTGTGTGTGTGTGTGTGTGTGTGTGTGTGGGGGGGGGGTTTGGTTGGAACTAATGAGTTGTCGTTTCTCTACTCTGTGCCAAACAACAACAACCTTTACCCTTCTCCCATATACTTCCTCTTCTTCCTCTCCTCTCTGTCTCTCATCCTGTGTCTTCTTCATTCTCTCTTGTTCTGTCACCTTCGCTTTCTTCAGGGTCCCTGCTCCGCAGGATAATAGGGACACATATTTGCTCTCGATGTAATCTCGTCTGTGCGCTATCTGCTAAATACTTGGGAGGAAAAGCTTATTATTGTAGTTGGCGGTGGGGATCAAAGGGAGCAGTGCGGTGAAAGGAGGCAGTGTTTTGAATCCAAACTTTTTAGCGTACTACAGCACACACACACACACACACACGCACGCACTCTGTGCTCACCCTTTGCAAAGTCAGGTCCGAGCTGGTGGCGAAAGGGATTATCTTATTCCGCGCGGGGCTTTTTGCTTTAGCGAGCGCTTGGCACTACACATAAAATGAATACGGAGGCCCCGCCATGAACAATGTAATGGTAGCAATAGCTAGGGGACGAAAACACACACACACGTGTGCGTGCGCGCACGTACACACACAGCCCGCGCCAGAGCCGCGTGACAAGCTAGGCCACTCGCCGCCAAAGTGTTTTCGCACAGCAGCCCCACAGGAAACAGTTTTTCCTGCTTTTTGGGGGTATTTAAAAGCAGGGTATTTTTAAGTAGCAAAAACAAAAGCCGCACCGTCTGTATATTTCTTTCACTCGGCTCCTGTCATCTTTTGCCAAAGCAGTTTAGCGGCAGCATTGTCACTCTCGTCTACACCACCCGCTCCAAACTCATACTCGTCTTTATCTTTAAAACAATACCTGCCGTTTTTACTGCAGCAGCACTATTTTTTCTTCTTCTTCTTCAGCGTCTTTATTTTTCGCCTGCATTTGTTGCGTCATCACTTTTGTTGGCAGTTGTCTTCAATACTTAATGTCTCAGAGAAGAAAAAAGGATGACTTAAAACACTACAGCGGTCCCCAGAGGGAAGCGTTCCTCTTCATGCTTTGAATTAAACCTATTGGAGCAGGCATACACTACATTAAGGCTATGCTCAATGGACATTTAGCAGGGCTATTTTAATTCTATGTAATATAAAGCGAAGGCCATTGAAACCTCTCGGGACTAGCGTGTGCGTTTGCTCTCCGGAGTGCATCATTCAGCAAACATTAAAGTCACATATAAGGATCCATGGACGGCAACTGGAGACTTTCCTTGCCTGTGGCTTGAGCATATGTTGTATTTCTCCTATTTCCACACATGCAGTTTATAGCAACTCTGTCAGTCGGGGCGCAGAGAGGCATATCTGGTTACACCTACAAGCGATACACGCACCCTGTTCTCTCTGACCCACGCACGCCTTATCATTATCATTCTAATTAGACCTCCTGTTAGAACGGAAGGTTACACTACAACCATGCAGGCGTTAAACGGCTAGTTAAATGTTCACAGTGCCAGTAGTAGAATGGGATACCACACCTGCTGTGAATCTAGAAATGGCCTTATTGGAGCAACGTTGTCACACCCCACCCTCGGCCCGCGTTGCCCGCGGTAGCAGCGAGCGCCGTGGTTGTGTCTGTCGCCGTGGCATCCGGAGGACACATTGATGGCCGACGCTCGGACGTGGCCTGCCAAGCGTCCAGAAGACAGAACCAGTTTGGACCAGAGCAGGCCAAGAGCTTAGCGGGGAGTCCGCAAACTGCTCAAAGCTGACATTTGTGCCTCCAGGAGGTACTGCTGGGGGGGCTGTCAGATCCAACTACCCCCCCGCCCCTTCCACACACACACCCCACACCCCAATACCGTAGCTCTCACATTATTCCTCTCTCTGAATTAGCATAGCTAGCATAGCACACTATGCTGTACAGTGCATTTTGCCCTCTGCCAGTAATGTCATCTTGTCAATGGTTGTCTTCAGAATGGGTGGTGTGTGGTGGGGTTGGGTTGAGAAGGGGAGTGTGGGGGGGGGGGGGGCACTGATGTGTCGTGGATGGTTTTCCCTCCGATGGCACTGGAGTTCATTTAATGGGCTCAGGTTCTTGTTAAATCACACAGACTGATTGCTTTTATGTTCTACCGCGCTGACTTTTCCATTTCTGCTGGCAAATAAATAAATTAATAAATAGCCAAGCGACTGAGTAAGTAGAGCAAAGTTATGCCTCAAAATTAGAGCAAGGACTATCACAACATCTTATTTCTTCCGAACAGCGGCCCCCCATACCCCACCCCTCCGCCACACACACACACACACACAAAAAGGACCGAGCATATTTCATGAACAATCAGCAGTAATTAACTCAAAACTGACTGTAAAAATATCACAATAGCTATACGGTGTGTGCATGCAAACAATAGAGCTTTCAGATACATGGAAATTGCTCCCAGTGTAACATATCGACATATTATCTGGCTTACAGTGTATTTCTTTCTAGGTTTTACCATTACACTACAGCTAACGTTCACAGATATACATTGTATGTGCAGCTTTTTATTGAAAAGCTAATTTGATTAAATAAATGGATAATTTATTAAAGGTCTAAAATCTAAAGTGTACGTGCATTTTTTGACAAATGATCACCGCTTTCTTTATATTGTCACCTTGTGCAGAAAGCATACTGTAGAGGGTATACAGTATACATACATATATACATACAGTATATACATGCAATACATACATACAGTACATACTGTACATACATAGGTACATAATAGTAGATGGCCTATATGGTCACTACTCAATTCATATTTTAAAATATAAATAACTCCCAATACTATATCTAACTCATGGCCTCATTTACGTCCGTTAGCGAGCGCAGCGTAAAAGAAGATTTAAAATAAATGCACATTTACATAAATTAAGAAATCTTAGTAGGTTAGTTTCACTCACTGCACTGGCAGCCACATTTGCTTGTTTTAAGCATAAATAAGCAAGCTCATAACTAGTATTTGATAGGGAACTTTTGCCAATTTGAATTACAAGGTTTTGACATGGCAGCATTATGTGTGCATGTGTGCGCGTGCGTGTGTGCGCGTGCATGTGTGCGCGTGCATGTGTGGGCGCATGGGCGCTCACTGCTCTATGCATTCTTAGCGTATGCTTTTCAGAAGGTGTTTTGCCAACAAACAACACAGCTTCTGCACCTTCATCTGTTCTGCCGTGCACAGAGGCCGTGCCTTTCGGGTGACCTCACTAATTACATTCTTAATCCTGACACTGCCAGAGATCAGCAGCACGGGCTCATCGATAAACACAACAGCATCAGCTGGCACCCTACCAATTGCCGGCAATGATTCCCGTCAAAACTATGCACCGCACCATGAAAACGCTCGGCAGCCGCTTTAACAAGGACTCTTTGTTTTATGCTTTTGCCTCGCCATGTGCCATTGACTTTAATGCCTTATAAATACTCTTGATATATTAAATTGGAATTATACTACCGTATTTTTTATCATCTCTGAGCCGGATTTGAGTTTAAAAAAAGATAGAAAAGAAAGAAAACCGGCCTGTTTTTAATTTATTAATTATTATTTTATTTTATTTTGTTGTAGAGCTCTGTTCATTCCACTCTTGGTACTTTGTGTTGATGGCTTACTGTGCACATGAAAGGCGTGTGGTGCTAGAATTAATTGTTCTTTTCATAGTAAGAAAGGCCATATCAATTAAGGGTAAATAGTCTCCTTAGTTATTACAGTAGAGCTCAGTGGCATGCTGTCGATTGCATGTGTCTGTTTCCCCTGCTTTTTCCAGCATCTAAATACAAAACTGTATTTAATCCCTAAGATGTGCTACCAGCATTTAACATAAAAAGTGTTTACCATATGCGCTTATTTGTGAGTTATTATGTAAAGACATAGAGAGTGGATGGAGATAACAAGTGTCTTGAAGAAGCCATTCATCTTGTACTTAAAGCAGTTCTGAGCGTATGGTCTGGCTAAACCAATTACACAACCCTAACAATTTGTACGTCTATTGAGAGTTGACTTATGCTCTTTGTCTTTCATTCAGCTCAGAAGCTTAGGGATATATAGGCCTATTATGTTTCATTGCCTGGGGAATATAGGACTTGATCTTGAAAGAACTTGTTAGAAAATAAGCAGCCGGAAATCACCTGGGAATATATGAATATGTTCGAAATACCCTCATGCAGGTTCTCTTGAGAGCAAAATATTGTCATGTATAAAGTGTGAAAATAATAAATTATGACCACCTGGCTGTCTAGCTAGTGAGCTTACATTCCACATTACAACATATAATAATAGATAACACCTTTTGGCATTTTTATAATGTCAAATAGTACATACAGTATGCTATATGGTTTAAGCTAACAGGATACTTCCTTATCGGCAACCAACTCCCGCTGCTGAACCACATCTGTTATGTGTCACAGACAGTGTTGGGCAGTAACGAGTTACTAAATACTAGTTACTGTAATATTAGTACTTATTTCAGTAACTAGTGTAGCAAATTACTATTTCCAAAACAGTAATAATATTACAATTACTAATAAAAGTAATGCTGCAAGAATGAGATTTCCTCCCCTAGACTTCCATTTTATGATGATGTGCCTTAATTATTTTGCATGTCCTATATGCAAACTTATGGTAGGCTAATAGAACCAACCTGCCCAATCATCTGGTTTGAGAGGCTGCAATGTTTTCACGTTGGCTGATTGTTGACTCCTAAGGTTCATTATTCCAATAGTGGATTAGGTTCTAATATGAGCTGGCTACACAGGTTGTCATTTTTCGGAATGGGCGAGTCAGGGTAGTGATTGTGTAAGTAATATGTAACGAGTACCGTAACTAATTTCTTCCTCTGGTCACAGAGGATTACACACCTGAGAGTGATGCAGCATTTTCTTCTTCAACAGTAAAGAGAGCCTGAGTCATTCTCGCAATATATCCTTAGTTTGCCTCAGTTTGCCTTATACCTTAGTTTGCAGTAAAACATTCATGATAGTCAACGATGAGAATCTAATTCTCTTTTGATCTTGTTTGCTTTGTGATACGTATACATATCATGTTTGAATATTTAAAAGAAAAATGTTCAGAGTCCAGAAAGTCGCAGTTTGTCATACATTTGATAATTTTATGTGAAAATACGTAATTAGTAATTAGTTAGTAGGACTACAAACCCATAAGTCACGTAAGTGATGTCATGATATCTCACAAACCGAAGAAAGCATTGTTTTTGTGGCGTATTTTATCTGAGACGAAAGCTGTAGTTCACTGAGCGGAACAAAATTTGAATATCTTCACTCTAAAAATGATCTTTTAAATAGACAAGCATCATGTGTACTTCATGTCACAAAGCAAACTGGATCAAAAAAGAATTAGATTCTCGCTGTTGACTACCATACATATTTTTTGTCGGAACTAAGGTCCCATAATGCAGAAGTGACTTAGGCTTTCTAAAGCAAACATGCCTTTGCCTGAATGTAAAGACTTTGGTTGTTGATGGCAAGCGGTTATCCTCATTACCCACATTAATGGCGGGAAGTGTGTCATGATGATGGTATTGACCTCCGACCTATCGTGTGGCCTCCTGTACCGTGCTGGTCAAGATGAGTGTTCTGATGGACTAGTGTGGGTGGACGTACAGAGGTTATGGGTAAGAGACGTACATTTGTCGGAGGCCAGCGATACGCGGCATATTAGGAATATTTTTAGCTACTATTTATCACAATTCATCTACATTTCCAAAGGAATTGGGCCTATGTGGTAGCCTTAAAATACCTACAGTAATGACTTCAGTAGCATGCCCACTTTAACTCTCATCAATCCTTTATTCAGTAGGTGGGGACCTCGTGATCATCTCTGACTTATGAGAAAAAGCATTTTTAATACTCGCCAAAATGGTACATTGTACAAAGGAATAACCACAATTAAAGAAGTTCTTGCTTTTATCATTGCATCGCTGTGTGGCTACAGATAGCAAGCTTGCCCTGACCGTGCTTGTCATGGTTCCAATAGAAGCATCTCCCCTCCCGATCGGCGCCAAATATGACGTGACTATTTTGATACATACTTAAGTACACGTCACGCACAGTGAAATATGAATCCACCATGCTCACCAGCCAAACAACATCTGTCTCAAAAACATAAATGAACATTCCCTGTTTCATTTTTTTTGTTTTGTTTTTGGGATGGCAAAGATATGCCTCTCCAACTTCAGAACACTCATCCGCATAGCTACGCATATCCATTTACGTTTGCACAGTTATTTACCAATTCATAAGAATTCAAATATTCAGAATAAAATGTAGCAAACAGAGGAGCAACCATAAGCATGAAAACACATCAGATTTATTCAGCCTGCCTTGTTTACTGGTTCACGGAACACTGCATGCAAACAGAATGCAAATGCATTTGATTGAATCAGGTGATGCCAAGGTAATTGTATTTGGAGAAATGTCCAAGACTCTTTTTTTCCCCCCGTCTCTTCCTCATCATTATCAGTGGGGGGGTTTTCTTTATGAAATCCATCTTAAACAAAAGCTATCATCGCTCCTGAGCCTTGTGATCTTCCTTTGTCACATGCGGATATGGATGCGTCTTTAATTTCCTTTCAATTAAAAGTAAATATAGGCCTTTATTTTCTCCCCCCACTGTGAAATCCAAACAAGAGGAGTCAACACGAGCAGACAGGTGAGGAATATTCATTTATATCTGCCTGCAAAATATTTTCCTTTTTTTTTTTTTTCCTCATTGTTGATGTTGGCGATGTGATTCAACAGGCAACACGCCTGCCTCCTATCAAACACACCCACGGCGGGATAACACACACACACACACGCACGCACACACACACACACACACACACACACACACAAATAATTAAATAAGTGAAACACCTTCCCGCCAGCTTGTCTTGTTCAGAGCCGGAAGGGAAAAAAAGACAAACAAACATGCAAACAGCAAGCAAACAAGAACCAACACAAACTTTACTTCATCATTAAACGGCTGTTAATCCGCATCTCCTGTAGCTACCTTTGTTTTGATCAGAGCGGGATTGTCACAAAGAAGCAACTTTTAGATGTTTATTTATATTTTTCTGCTTCATTGTCTTGTTGGCCATCGTCGTGTAAAGTGCGCTGACAGTGGGATTTCTCCCTGACAGCCTCTGCTGTGAATTTGCCTGGCGACATCGTATGCTAGCTAGCGCTAGTGCCGCCATACTAGCATTTGTGCAATGACTTTTGCTACTGCTTCTACTACGAATACCATTGCAATGCATAAAGTAGGCGTTCTGGTTGACCTCAACTTGAAACGGTTGTTGTAGGCCTACATGTACACGTGTACGGACAGAGCCTAACATTTAGTCATTTCTTGAATCGACTTCTCACAGTTGACTCCAATATCTGCAGCCTCGTATGCAGTGTGGATGCAGTACATATAAATATATAAGTTAACTAAAAAACAAACACCACTGCTATATTACATTTTCTCATTCCACATCAGGAAGGCCACTGGCTTACCTTAAGTAATATCGAGTCAAGGGCTTGATTGAATTTCAGTGATGTCATTACCAGGTCACATTTCAATGTGTAATATGATATAAATGCAGTTACTTTCACTCTATTCTCCTTCTCTCCCTCCTGCCTTCTGTGAGGGACTGTTGCTTATGCTTTTAAGCCTTTGTGCCCCCATGCAACATGATGGATGGCCCCATCCCTACAAAACGTTTTATTGCATCTGTCATTAGCCAAAAATAAATAAATAAGCAAATAAATAAAGGCTCATGCACATCGCAGCTCACTGCATGCTATCAGGCGTGGCTACTAATTTAATCTCTCTCTCTCTCTCTCTCTCTCTCTCTCTCTCTCTCTCTCTCTCTCTCTTCTTACTGTCCTTATACCCATGCCCTCAATGTCACACACCCACCCACACGCACGCACACACACACACAGTTGGACTTTGTATCTGCAGAGCAGACCAAAACAGGCTTGAAATAGACTTACTGTTGAGAGACAGACAAACCCGTGTGTATGCATGATTAAAGTCTTGGTGTAATATGTATGGATGCACACAGATGTTCCTTTCCCCGTGGAGTGTGTTGTCACTGCACACTGTGTTGATTGCGCTTTAATAAACCTCATCGCTGTCTTCCGCCCCCCCCCCCCCCATATCCTTTTCAGAGGAGTAGTGTGACCTTTGACCTGTCACTGCTTGACGAGCATTCATCTGACATCTACAGGCCAGATTGTGGCGATACAGAATTTGTTTGTATCTGTGTCATCTCCATTAACAATTGAAAGTGGCAATCAAAATTTATGTAATGTTTTATTTAGCATTTTGTTTCCATTGTCGTCTCAGATTGGACGTGTATTCTAAATGAAACCTTAAATGTCTCGTTTAGCGTTGAGGTTTTGACAAAGGTTTGATATCGCTTTAAGCTATCCACTCTGGTGGTGTCACTTAAAATCTCCAGCCAACGCAGAGGCTGGCACTCAAAAATAACATCTCATCTCCCCCCATTTCAGACTGATCTTTTGATTAGATGCATATGAATGAATCTTCTCATTATGAATCTGAGCTCGGTGAATCAAATTTCCAGTGTCAAAACCCAAACACCCTCCCCCCCCCCCCCCTCCTCCCTCCTTAATCCACCCATTAATATAAACACATATTTGATTTTAAGGTTCCATTCTGGTAGAAAAAGATATTAGATCATTCATGTGCATCCATTTTTAATCAAGGCACTTTTGGCCCGCCAACGCCAATAATGTCAGCAGTCTTCAAAGGACAAGAGACATGTGTGCTCAAACGACAGGACAGAGATGAGACTGGAGAGATTTGGATATTTCGGACCGTGCGTGTGTGTGTGTGTGTGTGGAGGGGTTGTCTCTTGCTCATGGGAAGCCTACAAGTGCATTGCCAGCGGGAAATCTAGTAATTGCTCAGCTGTGATTGAATCTCTTTTGGCCGGACGAGATGGTGACTTCTTTTCCATTTCTTCCTCTCCCTCTCCCTCTATTCTGTCTCTCTCTCTCTCTCTCTCCCTCTCTCTCTCTCTCTCTCTCTCTCTCTCTCTCTCTCTCTCTCTCCCCCTCTCTCTCTCTCTACATACCTAGAAAGTTTTAAGAAAACATGAGATTATGAAAATGTGTTG
>JAODUH010000018.1:7427603-7437966 GCA_027564835.1 Typhlichthys subterraneus | reverse complement strand
TTTATATGCCTGCTGGTTCCCTTGTTCCTCACTATATACATGCTGGTCCTCTTGTTCCTCTTTATGTACATGCTGGTTCCCTTGTTCCTCCCTATATACATGCTGGTCCTCTTGTTCCTCTTTATATGCCTGCTGGTTCCCTTGTTCTTCCCTATATACATGATGGTCCTCTTGTTCCTCTTTATATATATGCTGGTTCCACTGTTCCTCCCTATATACATGCTGGTCCTCTTGTTCCTCCTTATATACAATCTGGTTCCCTTGTTTCTCCCTATATACATGCTGGTCTTCTTGTTCCTCATTATATACATGCTCGTTCCCTTTTCCTCCTTATATACATGTTGGTCCTCTTGTTCCTCTTTATATACATGATGGTCCCCTTGTTCCTCCTTATATACATGCTGGTCCTCTAGTTCCTCTTTATATACATGCTGGTTCCCTTGTTCCTCCTTATATACATATTCTGGTTCCCTTGTTCCTCTTTATATACAGATGATTACTTCTTATATACATGTTGATTCGCTTGTTCCTCCTAATATACAGATAGCGTTTAGCTAGTTCCTCCTTATAATAATGTGCTAGTTCTAGTGCTAAGTCTATTGCATCATGTGATGTCATTACTGTGTTCCGTTTTCGACTTATACTGTGTACCTTGATGCAAAACTCAAATTACGACATGGTCCAAAATGCTATGAATAGTGATGTGTTTTCTCCCGCTTACAGCCAAATCAGATTGACTACCATCAGACATTTAATTCATACAGGATATCAGTTTGTACTGAAGCTCTGCCCAGCAGGTTTTAAGAATGGCACCGGTAGATTACATTTGAATGGAGTTCTATGGGATGGACGAGTCCATACGAGTAAAAGCATTTTATAACTCATTGGATAAACTTATAAACGTTTACATTAAAGAAAAACACATATAAGAATTAATCAAACATATGAATCCATACATAAACTGCATAAAAACATAAAACATTTTGAATTCTATAATTAGACAATTGTTTTACACACAAAAAACGCTGCATGAAAAATTATGTTGCGTCACTTTTTATTAGACTCGAAAAGCAATACATATTCAGAAAAAATATTTCAAATTAATGTATATAATGTAGTAGAATTATCCTGCAAGTGTTTTACGTTTACGGTTGTCAGTAAAACATGTTTAAATATTTTGAAAAAAGTGTTGGAAAGAGCGCCCCCTGGTGGGAAAATTTTTTTTTTTCTGTAATTCTTCAAATATTATTGGTTGCCCTTTCTGGCAACTATGATTCAATTACATTAACCATAGCTTTGTTGGTTATCCTTGGAGCCTAGTTTAAAATAGCTGCACATCGGAATCTGTCCGGAACACTGCGTCTACGGTACTATTCTTTTGTGTTATAGGCTCAGTGTTGGTACAACAACATGACAAAAACACACAAAAAGACTCTTTACAACAACGTTGACATTCCATAGAAATGTCAATCAAGTAAAACTGTAGTATAGCTGATTATGTGTAATACTACAGTATCATGCACTATTCTTTATCATGATTTGTTCTTCATCACATACTTGGCCCTTCCCCTAACTAGTATGACAAGCTCTTGCATTTACACACACACACACACACACACACACACACACACACACACATTAACATATATACATAAACACATGCACACACGCATACACACACACACACACACACACTCTCCTAACCAGCTCAAATTCCCACACCGCCCTAAACACTCACTGTTTGTGTTTCTGCTTACTGTCCTGTGTGTTATTGTCTGTTTTGGATACAGTCCTTTCTTGTGCAACATTGTCTCTTTTCTTTCCCATTGTCCTTTTTCAGTAATCTTTTGTGACTTACAGTAGAAGTGCCCCCGACGTAACATGTCTTTTATTGTTCACGTCATATCGCGTATCACGCCTCTGCCACAGCGCGGCCACTCCCATGCCCGCCCCAACCAGTACAAGTAACCCGGTACGAAGTGCAGTGATCAGCCACGAATAAAAAAAGAGAAGAAGAAAACAAGAAGCTAAAGCCAAGCTGTGATTGTAACTTCAGTCCTTATTATTTCTACCATGTGGTAAGCAGCTGACCTGCTTAAGCACCCCCCACCCACCTCTTCTGCCGTCCTCTAAGATCTGCAATAATGTGCCCTATTGTCCTGTCGCTGGGGCCACGGCTCACCAGAGCCCACCCTGCTGACTGTAATCGTGTAGGTGGTTACAATTACATTAATTACATATTTCATCAGCCCTGTTTACCCAGCCGCGCCATAAAGGAAGAAACCGAACTTTTAACTCAGTCTTTTGTTTGTAGTTTTTCTCTCTCTCTCTCTCTCTCTCTCTCTCTCTCTCTCTCTCACTCTCTCTTTTTTTTTTGGAATGTTTTATTAGGAGCGAGCTGGGCAGAGTGGTGCAAAAGGCAGAATTATGCAGAAAGTGTATGGCTTGCCACTAACCCCCCCCCCCCCCCCAACTTCCCTCCTTTCTGTTGGAAATGTGTATTTGAACAGTAAGCTCATGATTTGAATAATTGTAATCCATGCTTAAATTTACAGGCCAGATGAACTTTTTGGCACAGAATGGCAACCATAAGTAGGATTTTCAGTAAAGCTTTACAAAATTTTAAGCCATGTGCAAGGCTTATATAATTTAGAAGGCGGAATGCACAAATAAAACTGCCTCGGTCTTATTTACTCTTATTTATTCCAAAAACAAAAGCAAAACAAACCAAAAAAAGCCATCATATGGCGATCGACATATAGGCGCGTCCTTCTGTCTTTGAAGTTCTGTCAGAGAAAACAAAATGTGACACCAGCTCACAGGAGATTGTCTGTGAAATATATGAATAATAGGAGTAATAATAATAGGCCCGGGTAGCACAGGCACTCGAGTTGCTCCGCTGTGAGTTGGATGTAAATGAGAGTACTCCATATTGACTTGTGCTGGCGGAGAGGCCACCCATCTTGTAGGGCCGGGTGGCGGCTACGTCACCTCATTCAGAGAGAGAGAGAGAGAGAGAGAGAGAGAGAGAGAGAGAGGGAGGGAGAGGGAGAGAGAGAGAGAGAGGGAGGGAGAGGGAGAGAGGTCGCTGAAGCGAACAGAATGGGAAGGCTTTTTTAAATGATGCTAATCAGCCCATAGGGCCTTGTCCTGGTCTTCCTCATCCTGCATGTAATTCAGATGTGCTGGGAACTTGGAATTAAAACTGTCACCGTGTGTGTGTGTGTGTGTGTGTGTGTGTGTGTTATGTGGGCGGGTGGGTTGGTGTGCGTGAGAACCTCTTATATCCCCAGTGAAATGCGATTGCGTCCGTGTCCGTGGGTGTGTGTGTGCGTGTACAGAAAGCGGGGGAGGGGACGGGGTTAAGCAGAACCAAATTAACGGACCGGGGCTAACGAACGGTGGCTAACAGCGGCGCTATAGCTTGGTGTGTGGCTATTCCTCGGCGGATGTCAAGATGATTTAGCTGCTCTTCTGCTCGCCGTCTGTCTCTGCACACTCGGCCCCTCCCCTCTCCATCCGCGGTCTGTGGCCATGGCACGCGCACACGCACATTAGCATTAGCTAACATGCAAACGATGCTACGGCACATTTATTAGCTAGCATGGCGCAAAGGCTTAAGCGACATATACGCACGTTCTCTTGCGTTTGCCCCGAAGGTGTCACGTGCCACGCTCAAGCACGCGCATCCCTGCCGGCGGTGTGCACGTGCGTGCACGTGCGTGCACGTGCGTGCGCGTGGGTGTGTGAGAGTGCACGTGGACGCCAGTTGGGCTAACAGCTGAATCATGGAACGGCCCCTGCCCCTCATAGTCCTTGGCAGTTAACGGTGTGAAAAAGCCCTCTCTTTGAGGGCATTATATAGATTAATGTGCTGTGCCTCAGGCACAGACACACACACCTCTCGCCAAGGAAGGATCCTTCCACGGCTAGTTTGTGTGTGTGTGTGTGTGTGTGTGTGTGTGCGTGTGTGTGTGTGTGTGTGAAGGAATAAAGTAAACTAGATGGGCTGAGAATTGTCAAAGTGCGTGTGTGTGCGTGTGTGTGTGTGCGTGTGTGCGTGTGTCAGTGAGATATTGGAGGGACACCATTTGGGGAGTGTTAAAGAGAAACAAGGGAAAACCAGTGACATGGGAAGACACTGCAGATTTGTGTGTGTGTGTAAGAAAGAGTGAGAGAGAGAGAGAGAGAGAGAGAGAGAGAGAGAGAGAGAGAGAGAGATCAAAATGACAGAGGAAGACAAATGCAGGCTTCTGTCCTGACTGTGGGCAGATCGGATGCCCAGATCTGGGGTGAGACTTGGGCTTAATCTGCCCCTGTGACTCAACTGAACACTGTGGCTATAGATTCCTCTCTGTAACTGACACAGCTAAGTTCTAGTATGCTACAACATATACTGACATACAGCCGGTATTGCTGGAGTTACTGTAACGCAAACTTTTTATTTTTCCTTACATCAGTTGTGATCTGATGCTAATGTTTCTTTTTCCCCATAATTCATACGTTTTCCCTTTAGTGGAGAAATATGGCAGGGGGAATTTTCTTATCAGGATTACACCACATTCCATCCAAGATTAGCCACATCTGTTGTTTTTGTGTGTATGTACTGTATGTGTGTGTGTGTGTGTGTGTGTGTGTGTGTGTGTGTGTGTGTGTGTGTGAGAGTGCATGTGTGAAACAGAAAGGAAAAGCCAGTGCTTGTACATGCAATATTATTTGTGTGTGTTTGTGTGTGTGCGTGTGTGTGTGTGTGTGTGTATGTGTGTCAAACAGAAAAGGAATGCTAGTTCCTGTGCATGCACTCTGAGATTGTTTGTGTGTGTGTGTGTGTGTGTGAGAGAGAGAGAGAGAGAGAGAGAGCGAGCGAGCGAGAGAGAGAGAGAGAGAGAGAGAGAGAGAAAATAAAGAGAAACAGAGTCAGAGACAGAACCTTTGTGTGAAACAATGCGCCGGACACACAATATCTCCCACTCAATGCACACATGCGTGCAGCCCGCGAACGCCTCTACGCTATGTGTGCGTGTGTACGTGCGTGCGTGTGTACGTGCGTGCATGTGTACGTGCGTGTGTACGGGCGGCCGTAGCCAGCAGCCCACATAGCCCCACTCGTGTCTGACAGAGGCATCATCGGTGGAGGTGCACATATGCAGAGAACTGTTTGGAAAGGCCTCCTCATAGCTGTCAGCTCTCATTATGCACGGAGGTGTCATGTTTGTTAGGAAGCTGAGTGCAGATGGCAGAGTGGAAGAAATGGATCACTAATTTTAACAATGATTAATGAACAGAGATGGAAAATGAATTACATCGGACTATTGGAGGCAAAGAGTGTTTTCTCTGAAAATGTTAACTTCGGCTGCCAGGCAAAGCCCGCTCTGGGAAGGCGGTGTGTGTGTGTGTGTGTGTGTGTGTGTGTGTGTGTGTGTGTGGGGGGGGGGGGGGGGGGGGGGGTTTGGCACGGGCATGTATGCACACATTTGCATTAACTTATATGTTTTTGAATGGCTCACACTGCATTGTGTGTGCCAAAGGTACGCATTATAAAAAACAAAATGTCTTCTTTTCCTCGCCTGCCTTTGTCGAATCAACACTTCACTGCCCTCGCCTATTATTCCACTGTTCGCCCGCCCCGCTTTGAAGACATTGTTTTACTCCAGCGCGCTTTGTGCTACTAGTTAAGGCACACGCTCTTTAATAAGGTAAACACAGGAAAGGTTAGGCTTGTCTTAAAATGTTAGTTATTTTTATTAGTTTGCCGTGTGCTTGGAAGCCTTCTTAGCGGCCTATTGCAGTGATATTTACTGTGGCACAACAATTTACCTCTCTCACTGACATGACGCATACAGAGCTAGCCAAAATTTGCCGTTTATTTCATGCAAGAATCTTATTGTAGCCTACTATGTAGATGTATTTTAGAAAAGCAATGCGACTGGAAAAATAAGACACATTGAATTGCAAGTAATTTGTTTTATAGCTGTTTGTTTTTTTAGTATTGCTTATTGTTTTATTCGTATTATTATTAGAAAAGTACTCCCTGTCAATCACCTTTTGCTTTGTGTGTGTTCATCTGAGTATATGTTGTTCACCCATCAGCATGGTGATAGACTATGACACTATAAAGACCAGGCACAGCATTGTGCAATTCTTCTGATCTCAGAGCAGCTCATTGCATTCTCCCATGTCTCCCTGCTATAAAGAGAGCCTGCCTCTGTTATCCCATTACCCTCAGTGTATGGCATCTCTGTCAAGGGCCGTGCGTTGTTGGCGATGTGGCCTAATAGGTAGACGTGAACTATTTTGAATTTAATTAAGGGTCTAATGGGAAATACTTAAAGTGAGAAAACACAGCAACTTATGGCAACAATGTGTTTGTACATATGCACACACGAAAGAGCGAGCGAGTGAGAGAGAGAGAGAGAGAGAGAGAGAGAGAGAGAGAGAGAGAGAGAGAAAGAGAGCGAGTGTGTGTGTGTGTGTGTGTGTGTGTGTGTGCGTGCGTGCGTGCGTTCTCAGGTTACAGCAGCATATGCTAAGCACTCTGAAAACATACACGATGCCTTTGGTGAACAAGGTAGTCGCTTCGCCCTTGGGAGCCAATTTAGATTGTGACTTAAGGCAACGTGGCTCTGTGCGTGTGTGTGTGTGTGTGTGTGTGAGTGTGAGTGTGTGCTGCCATTGTCTGTAATTGTTTGTTCTGTGTATGCATTTGTGTGTGTGTGAGTGTGAATTTGTGTGAAGGCATTGTGTGCTTGGTGTGTTACTTTGTGTTTGTGTGCGTTTGTGTGTGTGTGTGTGTGAGCGTGCATGTGTGAATGCATTGTGTGTTTGACATGTATGCATGAGATTTCCTCTTGACGCTCCACTGATATACTAGTAGTAGTTAGGATTCTCCCCCCGTCGACGCCCCGTTGGCCCCAACTCTCCAGACCCCCCACCCCTGTTGCCCCCAACCCACCCAGAAAACCCTTGCTTCCATTCCTGTGTAGGCAACAGCCTGCTGATCAGCCTTATCACTTCCACAGTCATTGTGAAGGCCTCTCTCTCTATCTCTCTCTCTCTCTCTCTCGCTCTCGCACTAGCATGCTAGTTCTCCAAGAGCGACTCAGATAACTGTGTGGGCTTCACTTATTTGCGTTATTTTTATTTTTCTCCCTATATACTATACTGTGAGATCAGATAGTGTCCCATTTATTTGTTTTACCTCACAACATGGCTTTTAACCTATCAGAAATG
The DNA here is from genome assembly GCA_027564835.1 of Typhlichthys subterraneus. Lineage (NCBI taxonomy): Eukaryota > Metazoa > Chordata > Actinopteri > Percopsiformes > Amblyopsidae > Typhlichthys > Typhlichthys subterraneus. The sequence continues at coordinate 7,430,736 of JAODUH010000018.1, read as the reverse complement.
GTAAATCGTTTTTATTGTCTCTATTGTAACTACAATTTGCATAGCCGCACGCTTACTAAATAGCCTAAACTTTAAATGGATATTACACCTGTCAGGTTTATTAAACCACGGACACACACAAGCAATTACAGTGCATATATTTGTTAGATTACTCACTTTAACATGACATATTCATTGGATCTCCCGGGGAGAGAAATAGACCTTAAAAATATCACCAAATGACAGACATACTCTCATTGCCACATACTTGTCAAACTTCAACTGTGGGCGGATGTGAATTTCCTGGTCTGTGTGCTTTGTTTACAGGTTCCTGTCTTCCCACCTTCTGTGGAGCTGTCGGCGTTCTTCCTGAGATCCGGCGTGCGATCGTGCGAGCAGCGGCAGTCCGACAGGTATGGATCATCAGAACGCCGATTGATCACGTATTAAAAGTGGAGGATATTAAAGTTGTCTGTCACACACACACACACGCACGCACACACGCACACACACACACTGTGTTAATGTGCATATACGCAGCCAATAATGTACGCATGCATGCATGGCACATGGCTTGTGTGTGCATGTGAAAAAATACCATCAGCTCCATCAACCTTCAGTCTTTAGCGCTCTCGTTTGTATTTTCCAATACAACTTCAATTCCCGATTCTCACACAAAAAAAGGAAAAAGAAAATGTAAACGAAAGAAAAAAGAGCAATCTGAAACCATGCGCGGGGGAGGCGGTGATTTCTAAATAACCGTCCGGCTGTCAGAAAGGCGAGAACGCACTCACTTCTTCCAAGGAGACAATTAGCAAACAGAGGTGACACGGTAAACAGGTGCGAGTCATTATTCCTCGAGCGGGAGGAGACGGGCGAGTCATCTCTCACCGTGACGGGCCCGCGTCAACGTGTGTGTGTGTGCGCGCGCGCGCTCAGGTGCGTGTTACCTGAGCGATAACGAAGGAGGGAAGAGGCATGGTTGGTGGGGCTTAGCTGATGAACATTGTCATCATCTTCTTCATCATCATCATCATCATCTGCCTCATCATCCTCCTCATAAGACAGTCATTAGAGTTCCGAGCATAAACAGTTCAGATTAGACTTTTTTTTTCCACTTTCAATTAACATGTTTTCGATCTTTTTATTTATGTTTTTTTACGTGTGCATCTGGTTCTACCTCATTTTTCACCCTCTTTTCCATCCTGTCCAATATTTCCTCACCTTCTCCCACTCTAGTGGTCATCGCGAGGCTTGGCTCAAGAGATGCGGGTCAAGCCGGTTTGTAAAAATTGATTGCTTGTAAAGGGCTAATCAATGGAAACCTTTTCTCTTGAAGCTGGACAATTCATGCTGTAACATTTATTGAAAATTATTCTCCATGCGCCAGGGTTGCTCTCTACACAGCGCCCAGATGAGACAATGGCCTCTCTGAAATGTGTCACGCCACTGTCATGCACGCCTCACTGAAGTCTTTGGGACTTATTTTGCTTAGAAAATACAGTGCATGCCAGTAGAGTACACTGTACTGTAGCTGACACTGAACTAAATCATTACACTTAAAGGCATAGTCAGCTATTACAAACTAGTTGTAAGCTATTACATTTTGTTTGTCAAATTCATCAAATACTGTATCTCCTCAAATTTTGCTCATGCTGAAAAAATAATATGGTACTTCTATACAGCCCTGACTCTGTAAATAGGAACTCACAACAACAATAGCACTATGCTTTGCTTCACAATGTGTTTCAACATGAGGGGCGGCGCTGTAGAGGTATATTGTTTTGTTTTTTAGCTCGAAGTTAGCAAGTGTTCTCTGGAATGACTGACCCTGCCTTTAAATATACAATTGTGAAAACTTTTCAATATGATTACAATATGAATTCAATAGATGAAATAAATTCCATACGCATAGCCTAAACACTAACAACAAATGAAAACATTCTCTTGATTTATATGGCTATATGTTAATAATTATCTCTTAAACGTATGCAGTTCCACAGCCTGGAGGACTGCTGTGTTGTTTTGGATCATGTTTCGCCTGCTGTAGTATTATTAATCAAATATAGCTTGGGTGAGTCATGTCGTTTTGGTTGGTGTCATATTGTAGGTATGCGCTACAGATTTTCCTCATATTGGAAGCAGAGATGACACATGCTTCCATCGACACGTCCGCTCACCATTTCTCACACACACACACACACACACACAAACACACACACACATGCGCATACACGTTGGCCGCGCACGTAAATAGTCTGATATACCATACAGAAGAGTACAAACTCTCTCCCTCTCGCTCTCTCGCTTTCCTGATAGACACACAAGTGCACATGCACAGATTCACACAACCCCAATATTCCCAGGCCACACAAAAGGAGAAATTCAGGTTGAGTTTGTAGATGATGCATGAATGTAGCCTATGGCACAGCCATATTTAACCTACAATGCAACCTTCACCGTTTCATCCTGTGTGACTTCACCGTTGTTATTGTATTGAAAACAGCAACGCTGGGAGTCTAGAAACACATTTCCCCAAGGGGACAATAACGTGTATTGTTTTGTATTATCATATTTATTAAAACAATATATTTGGTTTCGTAATGCTGCCAAACTTGAAACTTTTTTTCAAGAAAACTGAACAAACATGTTCAGAGACATTTTTAAACCTTATTTATTCATTAACAAGCATTATTACATGTGCTTTTCCTTATTCCTCTACCAACAAGAGGAGAGGGGCTCTCTACTGTCTTTGGGGTTAAGACTGTCACTACTGTGCATTGTACCGCCCTGCTGGCATAAATAAGGCATGATTGGCATCACACCGACAAACTCTCTCTCTCTCTCTCTCTCTCTCTCTCTCTCTCTCTCTCTCTCTCTCTCTCTCTGACAGCCTTCATTTGCTGGAGGAGTGGCAGTCTTTGTGGGAGTTAATGATTATAATTATTAGATATTTTTTTGTTGATTTTTATTTTTTTTACATTGTGGGATAATTATTTAAGAGGTTAGGGTAGTCGTCGCTGTAATCAGTAAAGAGAGATTACAGAAAATCTGCATGCCAACAGATGGCACTTTGCGGGTATTGTTGTTTCCTATTAAACCGGTGCAAACCCGCTCGCTAGCTGGATAGGGTGGGTGGGTGGGGGTGTGTGTG
>JAODUH010000018.1:7388300-7408740 GCA_027564835.1 Typhlichthys subterraneus | reverse complement strand
CTGGCCTGGGAACATCTCGGGATCCCCCAGTCAGAGCTTGCTGATGTTGCTCGGGAAAGGGAAGTTTGGGGTCCCTTTCTGAAGCTGCTGCCCCCGCGACCCGACTCCGGATAAGCGGGAGAAGATGGTAATAACCAACAATAAACAACATTGGTATTCTCTATGCCATTGAAAGGCTACAAATATGTATAATGTATTTATTTTGGGTTCTATCTACATAGCTACAAATGTTCTACTTTCCTTCATACATTGCAGTTTGCAGTTATGAATATTAATACACTTATTAATAACACATTCTCAGTGGTATTTTGGGATAGTTTATTATTCATCTGTACCAGTCCAATCTTTGCGGCCAGTTGGCCGCTAACATGTCTTTTGAGATAAATTATACTAAATTATTCACAATGTGTGAGGAACACAAAGCTGTTATTAAGATCACAGGAAGATTTTTGCATAAATAATTAAAATTAAAAGGCCTGACCTCACTTATACCACCAAATGAGAGCAATGTGCGATAACACATTTAGACATTTACACTCCATTCAATTTATACTGTTGCACAATTAGGTCATTTAGCAGAGATTATTTTTCCACATTGAGAACAATTACAATGTACTGAGGATCAGTTAAGGATTAGGCAAGAATTTTAATAGGTAAACCACGTATATTGTCCCCACACCCGTTCTTGTAGATGATAGCACATTGGAACTATAATTGTTCTTGTATGTATTAATTCATTCAATGTATTAACTGTTAGAATGCACTGTGTATTTACTCTTAATTTTGTTTTCCAGCAACGTGGATACAGATGAATTGTGTGGTAAGTTTACCTTTAGTAACACATTCACTTTTTACAATGTTGCTTTAATCTGGGTAAGAGAGGAGGCATTTTTAGAGACTGGTGAGACTGATGTGTGATTGTCAAATAGACACTGCTTTAGTGTAGGAATTGAAACACACACACATACACACACACACTGCAGTTACTGTTTTGTAATTCCTTATTTCCTTTGTGCATTTGCACTTCTTTAGATTACTTCTCCCAGCATCTTGGTGAATACGAGAATGTTCTCGCTGCGCTGGAAGACCTGAATATGTCCATATTAAAGGCTATGGACAAAACCAAGAAAGTAAGACGTTCATAACAACAACAAACGCCATTGCAAATGTTTATTTGTCGTTCACGGCCAAACATAAGTGTACGTGTGTCACACACAGTGTTACACGCACCGTGCATGCAGAGCAATGGTAATAATAAGGGATGTTTGATTTATTCACTGTGTTGCCATCCGCGTGTTCTTCTCTCAGCACGCTATCCTGCTACCCAGCTGGGCTCCTCAGATCACCCATTAGTCACATTTCCATTACAGAGCATAACGGGCTTTTCCAGGTCAATAATTAAGCTACTCTTCAGAACAAAGCAGGAGGTGATTCCTTTTACACTTGCCTGTGGATCAACCTTTTTTACATGGCCATGATTGCATACAAGCACGTAAGTGCTTTTGATTGACCTCCCATTGATTCCTCTGCGCCAACCAAGTGGTTCTTGTTAGGCATGTAGCTACGATAGCTAGTAGTTCTGTTTTCATGGCCAGATTACACCTGGGAGAATGTGGGGTGGGGTGGGCTGGGAAAGAGCTCTACCACCCCATGAGTGGAAAGTGTTTGATCTCACACGGAGGTCCCGTGGGCTCGGCATGCCCTGCAGAGCAACACGTAAGCCCTGGCTCCACGAAAGCAGAGGCAGCCTATTTGCATTCACTTAGAAACAGAGTGTGGGAGTGGAAACATTCATTAATAATCACTTCTGATTCTTGTTAGCGCCAGTAGGAGGAGTGGTATTCGCCACATAGGGAGGTAAAGTGAAACTGGGTCACGTTCTTTTACAGAAGCACAAAAAGCAGCATAGCAATTTCTAATAACACAAATTACAAAAGAATATAGTGGAGGAATGCTGAAAATGTCATATGAAGGGTGGTTGTTGAATTCTAGAAACTACCTGTTTAAAAATAATAAGTTGTAGAACAGAATAGAGCAGTTTAATAGGATATCTTAGCTTGTTTTAAAAGACTGAGTTAAACAGAGATAGGCCAGATGTGGATCAGGACTTATGTTCCCTATAAAAATTAATATAGGTAACAATACCAGATGGACAGGAGGTGATGGTTCAGTATTATTGAATACAAAAAGGGTCAAGCTTAAACATAGTCAAATACAGGCAGTCGTCCAGAAACAGAGGTCCAGAAAATACAGCAGCAGTACATACATGGACAGTGTTTTGTGGAGAGAACTGGAGGCATGCGTCGGATCTGACCGGATAGAACTCCTATAACCCTTGACTCCGCCCTGTCCTTATTTGAGCATGCATTGTATTATGTCTTGTGATGCAATGACTATCTGACCTCACGTATACAATGAAGTCTCTGTTAGGATGCTGATACTTGGTGGAGCTGTGGTGCATATAGGCCCACTGTAAGTGCCTTGGGGGACCTGCAGGTTCGAATCCAGGCGGCATTTACCTATATCTCTCTCCAACTTGCTACACTGTCCTGTCTCATAAGAAAAAGCTAAACAAAACACAAAATGCTGCTACTTATGATGACTCGTCCATCCAGAATCCAAAGTCATTTTTTGAGAACAGTGTACATTTAATGTTAAAAAGGAGGTCATTACAGGATAGTTTTCCAGACAGACCATTGTGATTTCAGACACTGCAGATACTGTGTAGCTTCACATCACAAACCTTAGTCTGGAACATCAATAACAATCAAGACAGAAATAACAACTCAGTATTCATTTGAGTAGATTAGTTAAGGTGTTACAACAACACCTGCAAGCTTTGACTCATAGGCGTAGATTCCAGGGGTGAACAAAAAGTATATTTCTCCCCACCCCCCAAAAAAAAAAAAAAAAAATGAAAGATGCACTAGGGTCGCTCGGCAGTAGCAGAATAGGTTATGTCCAAAATGTTGCCAAAATGTGTAGTAGGCTATTATGGTTTTAAGTCAGCTATTTAAGCCTATATATATCATCCCAAAACAAAGGTGTTTGAATATGCAGAGGGTTTTGAACATGAGCTTATGAGCTATTGATATCCAAGGGTTAAAACATGAATATGTCACATGCATATAAACTTCACCCAAAGAAAAGACAGAAGAATACATTAAATAGGCCTATGCCTACCATAGAAAATTGATAAATTTCATAACCCATACTGAAATATATGGTAAATGGCCGCATTTATATAGTTTTCATATATTTTGAATTGTGCCATGATTCCTGGATTTAAAGTTTTAATTTAAATAAAAATAGATTTCAACAATACGTTCGTGCAGAAAATGCACAAATGTACAAAGAATTGTACAGAATACAGAAAACACAATGTTTGTTTTTCAGACATTTCTAGGGGAGGACCCCAGACCCCAGTCTATATATGTCCCCCCCCCCAATGTGACTGACAAACCCTGCACCACCTCTGCTTGAACATTGGTCAATGGAGTGTTTACAGACCTTGAGTGGAGCCCGCTAGATCAAAACCACCTCACCGAGGCTGCACATTCCCTGTCACATTTGTATTCCCTTCAAAGTACCCTTTTCAGATGTAATGGGCACACCTAGTTAGAAGTTTTTGTCTGCGTGTCCAAGCTGTGCTTCTCAGAACGCATCCTCACAAGAGCTGAGTCATTTAGAGTCAACCCTCGCTCTGAGAGTAGACACAACATAATAGTGAGACATCACTGTAAGCACAGACCGCTGAACTCAATGCTTATTATAAACACAGAGCAGCAAAACAGTCTCTGAATGAAATTGGGATCTCAAGTGGCTTGGCATCTTCCAAGAAAAGTCGGTATTAAAAAGGAAAGAAGAAACGACTCCAGAGAAAAAAATGCTCTCTGACAAAACTATGCCAGCAGAGGAATTGAAAGTGTGAATGCCTCCATTAACTGTGAAGCCCGTCGTCATATTAAAAAAGTAAAATATCCCCCTGTTGGTCCCCAGTGTGCATATAAACTCACTGGGTGAGCTCTCAAGGAGAACTAAGACAGACAGAGCTTTGAAACAAGTGTATCCTACCCACATGCTCTATTCAACAAATACATTTCACCATCTTTCTGCTTAATGCACATATAAAATTTTCAGGGGTTTAGACAACAACACCAAATGGAAATATCAGTGGAAATGAAAACAAATAACTCAAGCATGTAAATTGGACAGCGTGCAAGGGCAATAACTTTCTAATGCAATATTATCACCTAACTCTAGTGCTCATTCATTCATTTCTGTCTTTACCGTCTTTATTGATGCTCGAGGCTCTTCCCAATGCAAGATGTGAGCTCCTACAGGGTCTTAGTGAGAGACATTGCAGAATAGTATTTTGTGTCCCTTCCATTAGATAACTTCACAGGCTGCATCAGTCACATGTTAAAACCTTGGTTCTCTCTGTTTAACTCTTTTTGCATAATAATGTACATGTATGTAGTATGTAATGAATGCATGTGCCTGTAAGTTATCTATGTCTCTTTCTGTGTGACAGGTTATATACTACTGTATACTATATAGTGTGTGTGTGTGTGTGTGTGTGTGTGCGTGTGTGTTTGTGTGGGCGTGTGTGTGAATATGTGTAGGTTATGTGCTACATCAATCTATCTTTATCTCTCATTATATTATATATTTTATTCATGTCTCAGCTTGAAGGGTAAGACAAGCACGTTATGTATTAATATCAACCAAGAAACTGGTAATATAGAAATTAGTGGTGAAATAATTAATATAGTATAATAGTGTGTGTGTGTGTGTGTGTGTGTGTGTGTGTGTGCGTGTGTGTGCGTGTGTGTGTGTGTGGGCCTCTGAAACAGCGATGCTCTATGCTGACTGACTGTAGACAGTACATTGTATGACAAACTGCATAGGTAATAATATCTGCAGCTAATTATTTTGTCTTTGTATGTTTATAATAGGTGTTCTGTTCCAGACAATTCTAGACAATTATTGACTCATTGTCAGTACTTGTTAAATACTTTGCTAAATCAGTATTATACCAGTATTAGGTACAACAGTTTTTACCTTCTATGACACATCTCTGAAAATGGTTGATTGTGTGTTAAATGAATAAATTATTGATTGATCAACATACATTGATGACATACAGTACATACTAGCTATTATACGCTAATCTCAGGCTTTTTATAGTGTATAGTGTTAGTGTTCATTTACTCATTGCAATGTTTGATATGAATAAAATTGTATTACACTCCACATAAACTAATTTCTATGTTACCAGGTTCTTGGTTGATATTAACAGTAATAGATAAGGTGCTTGTCTTACCCTTCAAGCTGAGACAGGAATAAAAGATAGAATATAATGCAAGATGAAGGTAGATTGATGTAGCGCATAACCTAAACACACACATACACACATGCACACACATGTGCACGCACGCACACACACTCAGACACAGTGGAGGGAAATGAGTCATGTCAGAACTGGTAAAGGTCAATTCTCTGTCTGCCATCTGACCATGGATTACCGCTTGTGAAGTGTGAGTGTGTGTGTGTGCGCGTGTGTGTGTGTGTGTGTGTGCATGTGCGCGTGCATGCGTGCGTGCCTCCTGCCTCTCAGCTACAGTTGCTCGACAGAGAGAGTCGGAATGTCACAGTAGATACAACATAATATGAAATGATCCAGAATAATATACTGTAGATAACAGCAAAACAAATCAGTAATTTGTCCATTTGCACTTGTGGAAAACAGACTTTAAGCAGTTAGCCTCATCCCTTGTTGTAATTGTAATTTAGAACAGCTAATCATTATTCAAATGGTTTGTATGTATAAGCCCTTAATGACCTGCTCTGCTTTAACGGTGCTGGTGAGAGTTGAGCTGTCTTGCCGACATGTTTCCTAGCTCTTCACAAGATAATTAGTGTGTGTTCATGTGATGTGTGCGTGTGTGTGTGTGTATGTGTGTGTGTATGTGTGAGACAAGGCTGTGGAGGTGGGAGAGCTGCCTCAGGCTATTGCAGGCTAATAATCACATGCAGCTTTCAAAATCAAAAGCGCAGCATCATGGGTGAATAGAATAAGGTATAGAATAATGGCAAAGAACAATTGTACACACACAAACTGCAATACAATCTCATCGGCGCCCTGTTAATTGAACTTGTGTTATTGATGTTTTCATGCCTTTTCCCTTGGTGACTCTGCCATGTTGCAGGTAGCAGGTGTAGTGGGTGCAGATGTAATCACCGTGGCTGTTTGTGGTGCGCGCAGCGCCTTTGATTGCGTCTAATATCACACTGTCATCCACCCAAATAACCACCACAGCTGAGTGCTGGAGCCAAGCCAAGTACTCTACGAGAGTGCATGAGATGCAGTAGCCTACTGATGTTGGCTTCAAAATAGAGCAAATCACTGTTTGAGTGAATGGGAGTCAATGAGAAAGATTGCCTCTTCTCCACTCCGGTCCTTGCCTGAGGTGGTCTTGTGTGAGTTTTCCCCTGATTGAATGACTCTAAATGGAACTTGAAATGAGCCGAAGAAATCACAATGTAAAATTAACTTTGATCCCACACGTGGAGCTTGCTGCCAGCCTGCAGCACCTGTGGACAAGAACACAGGTTCTCTGCCCTGTTTGAACCATGTGGTCCTCAACAAGAAGTGTATGTGTTGAAGGGGATCGTATACACCATGTTGTTTTCTGCTTTCTTGGCTGTGCAAATGTAGGTACACATCTTACAGTAATACTTGCTAAGATACAGTATTGCATAGTCTTGCACAGCCTTTACTTGGTCTGGAAGTCTGGAACACAGCTCTGGCAGGTAATTTGATTGACATGCACGACGATCAACTACATAACTCACTGACCAAACTGGACTGTAGGAATATGTTAGGAAACTTAACAACATGAGTCTGGTTGTTTGTAGTTCCTATAAAAATCTGTCAATTAAATAAATAGGCTATAGGTTACTGCATCAAACAAACGTTAAGAGTGAAATGACTAATTAGAGCATGTGCACTATTGTCTTATTACAGTCTTATTACAGTCTTATTACAGTTTTGTTACAGTCTTGTTACAGTCTTGTTACAGTCTTATTACAGTTTTGTTACAGTCTTGTTACAGTCTTGTTACAGTCTTGTTACAGTCTTATTACAGTTGTGTGAGTGACAATGCTAAGACAATCTACTGCCTGATAGTGCTGTTATAGGGCTCTATGTATAAGGTGTTCAGCACAAGTCGCTTATTGGACGTATAGTGCTAATGAATGGAAGAGGCTAAGACTACATAATAACAGAGATACAACACAGTGGCCCAGTGGATAGCACTGTGGCCTCACAGCAAGAAGGTCCCGGTATCAAACCCCAGTCGTCTCGGCCTTTCTGTGTGGAGTTTGCAAGTTCTCCCCGTGTCTGTGTGGGTTTCCTCCGGGCTCTCTGGTTTCCCCCACTATCTAAAAACATGTCATGTTCACTCTTCAGTCAGTGTCATTGAACAGAGACACTGGCTCCAATCTGGAGTCGGTCCCCGGGTGCTGCACAGCAGCTGCCCACTGCTCCCTTGAGGGATGGGTTAAATGCAGACCTTGCGTTTGACTAACTCTGCCTATGGCTCTTGACTGACAGGAATATCAGGAGTCAACCCACCTGGAGCAGTTTGTGACCCGTTTCCTGCTGAAGGAGACAACCAATCAGCTACATTCTCTTCAGGGCTCCTTGGAATGCGCCATGGAAACCACGGCAGAACAAACCCGCCAGGAGAAGTATTATGTTGCTCACACCTAACACACACACACACACACATAATATAGATTGTCTTTATCCGCCGTTGCTCTACATTACATGTATAGCCTATCAGGACATATTAGTCTTGGTCATGTGCATGTGTGTGTGTGTGTGTGTGTATGTGTATGTGTGTGTGGCTGCGTGCGGTTGTAAAGTGAGGCATTGTGGCAAAAAAAAAAAAAAAGTCTGAATAATTTAGTGCTCACATTATTTTTCTAATGCCATTCTTTAGAATCTGACTGCGTCACTCTAACAAATGCGTTAGGCGGAAAAGTTCCGGGGATTTTTGTAGGGCGCCTGTGAGAGTGAGCGATGACGACCTCTCTCTCTCTCTCTCTCTCTCGCTCTCTCGCTCTCTCTCACACTCACACTCTCACACACACACGCACACACGCACTCCACAGTTTGACCCACCCCACCCCTGGTGCCATATTCCTTTCTGAAAATGAACTGCGCGGTGTCTCCAAACAAAAAGGCCACATATTTTATTTATGTGTCAAAAGTGCAAGCGAAAGGGTGCAAGGGAAGGATGGAAGGGTCCGTATCACTCTATCAACCCGCAGGTTGATATCACTCCATTCGTGCGGATCAATTCCCCCAGACAGGGGGAGATGAGGAGATGGGGGAGCGGAGGGGAGGGGAGGGAAGATGAGAGAGGAAGGAGAGCTGAAATGGTGGTCGTATTGATTTGTCAAAGAAATACAGCGCTGCGTGTTGCGCTTAAGCGTCCGCATAAACCTGAGCTGTCACATGCTGGCTGGCAGGGCTCTGACATGAAGCCACACGCGCACTTGGACAGTGGATTTACAGGCTGGCAGCCCAGCGGGGGAGGGGGCGGGTTAGCCAGTAGAAGGGCTGACCTGTGTATTGTTTCTGGCCTAGTTGAGCTGTTGAAATGTTAACTGTTTTTACCAGCGCAGATCTTCAACTTGCTTCAGATTACTTGGATAAATCAGTTCAAGATTAAATGGCGGCTCTGTTGTAGCACAGCCAGTACCCTGGAATATCTGCTTCAACTATGCACACGGTATGCATGTTTTAAGGTTTAATTTGACCTCTTCTGGCTAGCTAGAATGGCATCTGTCAATCCCTTGCCCATGCTGACACTTGTTGACTTCAGCCCGATGCCTTTTCCAACCAGCCACTGACATACACATCTAATTTACATTGATCAAAGCCACATTTGATATTCCAGTCTTTATGAATCTACAGTACATGTACAATATAACAGTATTACAATAACACCCTTCCTAGCCCTAAAACTGCTGCTAAAATGTACTAGTATTGTCCTTAATGTAATCCAAAGGCCAACTCTTCAGTCTAGTCTCTGCTGTCCAAACGCAGCCATGCATCCGCTGCTTCTCATAGTCTCATCACATTCTTCAGTCAGGAACAGCATGAAAAACTACAGTGTGGGTGGACAAAAACACTGTGGTGCTTTGGGAAGAATTAACCCAAATTAAGACATCCCAAACAAACGCAGTGTATCCCAATGAAAACCACACATGCAGAAATGCCTACTGCAGCAATATTGTGTTTAACTGCTATGTGGAATCTACTACAGATCATATCGTGTTATTATTACCTTATTAAAATATATATTTGACATATATTTGGATGTGGAAAAATAAAGAATAGCCCGGATATTTTGTTTTTACTTTTTACACACTGCGTACCTGACACTGGGCAAGATAAAACAGAGATTAAGTTAAAGAGCTGTTAAAAAAAAGAGGAGAGAGGAATATGGAAAGAGTAAAGAGATTGTTCAGAGCCGTAAAAGGGGATGGTTCCAATATTGATCGAGAGCGGTGGTGGAAATGGCAGCTGTAAATCAATTTTATCTTGGAGCAGCTAAAGAGTGTTTTCTAATGAGGTTAATGCCACATAATGGCTAAATTCCTTGTCTTAAAAGATGCCCTCAAGGTGGTGACGAGAGATAAATGTCGCCACAGACATTTTAACGCGTTTCCACCCGATGCCAGAGGAAGCCTGACTTCTTCTACCACTGTGTAATATATTTATTTATTTATTATTATTATTTTTATTTGTTTTGCCGAAATTAATGTAACAACATCACTTAGGGGATACATTATTCACTTGGTTGGAGATTACATTTATTTGTATTATTAGGTGGGCTATTAAAGAGGTTGATACGTCTTTAGCCAAATTAAATATTTTTAGGAATGTAATTATTAAATCACCTTCTCAGATTGTCACAGCCAGCCAGTGCTACTTAATATGAAATAGATTACTGTTTCATAGACTCTGCATAGACACAGAGGAGCCTGGGTTTGAGCATAATCATTCCTAAAAGGAGAGGGAATGTGGACAGGGCTTGGGCAGTGAAAAGAAACAGTCACCCAGCATTAATAGACTGTGAATCTGACTGGCCTCTGGCAAATAGTTGCGTTTATGAAATGTTTTCGTCACAGGGGGACGGGGCAGAAGTGAGAGAGCAGGGAAACAGCCATACTGAATCAAGAGGATGCAATTCCGATCAAAGCTCGATGAAAGCTCGACCCAAAGCTTGATGCGCATACGTGTACAGAGAAGAAAGCTGTACAGTTAGTAGTGCTCAGCAGGAAACGTAAAGGAAGTTCCTCTCAGCACAGACCTCCAGCATTGATCACTGGGGCCCTAAAGCTATTATCATGATCTAATTAGGTTTAACATAAGTCTGTGTCATGGCCTGGTGCAAGGCAGTCGTGTCCCCAATTCCACACATTCACAGCATCCCTATTACAAATAGCACACATTTGCTACATGCGCATACGGTGAATACTAATACTATTTTTCTTTTTTTTCTTTATTTTTGCAAATTACACTGAGATTCACTTTACAGTAAAGTCAGACTAGAGTAAAAAAAAAAAAAAGATAAGAAAAAAAAAAGAAATAATAATAATAATGAAACATTGAGCAATCATTACAATAGTGCACTGCCTGCCATAATGTGCTCGTACTTTCCGCAGTCATCTAAGAGAAAATGCCATTTGCAAAGGTGGTAAAAACCGACTGCGACCTCTGTCTCTATTCCGCTTGCTGTCGCACTGTGTAGTCTTGCGACTGTCAAAGTGTTGTCAAAATAGGTCTAAACAGCCAATCCCTGCTGTAATCTCATGAACTGGAGCTTGAGAGGAGCGATGATTTTATTTTCGAGGTTCACCGTGTATATTCGCTGGGAGATGCAGCCAGTGACCTATAAAGAAGCCCTTTAAGGTGTGCCCATTAATCTGCCTGTCAGCAATATACTATATTTATAATAGAATACCAGATTTATATGTTGTATGTACCTTATATCTGGGGCTGAGGCGCTCTAATACAGTTGTGAATTACCCACAGTGACACGCTATTCATTTTCAGCATGATTAGCGGCGGCAGTGTACGCGCCTCGCTCAGTGGGTGGCTGTTTGGGCTGTAGCCCTGCGCGCACGCTCGTCGGCTTATTATGCTGTCGCACAGGTGTAATGGATTGACACACACACACACACACGGATATACTCGTAGTCTACAACATGAAAGCTGGCACGCACACTGGATTGAGGGAGGCCCTGTTGCTGCCTTTCCCCCTTCAGCGCAAATAAACTTTTTTCAACTAGGAACAATCCTCGATTGGTGACTGCAGACTTGTTGTCAGACTTTTCACAGCCAAGCTGTCGCTTTTTGATAGTTTTCATATATACTTTACAGCATATGCAAAAGGCAAGTTGGAAATGAGGTGCATAAAGGCGGGGTCAGTCATTATTGAGAGCGTTTGCAAACTTTGAGGTTTAATCAAAAACAATGTCCCTCCGCAGCATACATTGACACGAATTGTGAAGCAAAATACTACGGCTTTGTTGTTGTGAGCGGTGTTCGCCACTTTGTTAATGTTCCTATTTACGGAGCCAGGGCTGTGTAGAAGTATCGTATTCATTTTTCAGCACTCACAGAGAACGGCAAACTAGCAAAATGCGAGGAGATAATTGGTGATTATGACAAAAAGTGTACTAGCTTACAATTATCTTAAAATAGCTGACTATACCTTTAAGAGTGTCCCTCCCTCCGCCACACACCCTCCCATGTCACTGGTGTTCTCTGTTATTGTGTATAGTGGCGGCAAAGGAAAAAAACATATACTCCATTCGCATCTGTTCATGGTAGCTGAAGGGCCACTTTCACCAGACTAGGGTCTTTTTTTTACACTCCGCCCCACGTTCTTTTGATTGATATGTGAAATCCGTCTCCCTGCGACGCTCTAAAGGCAGTCCCTGTGCGCGCCTGAAAGGTGCTCATTGACGAGTAGAGACCACTTTGTCAAGAAACAATCCTTTTCCCAAGGAATCCCAGAATGTCTTTTAAAGACGGATACAGCCCCTCATTGTGTACATTGGTGAACTTTAATTTTGCGTGTGAGGTCATTTTAATCCTGATGAATTTTTATAGTAGCCGTTGTAGTTCAATGACTGGTCGCTCTAATGCGCTGAAGAATAAAGAAAAATAAAGGAAGAATGAGCAAGAATGAACAAATGAATGAGAAGAACCCACCCACAGGCCCGCTGAACAATCCTAAACTTAAAGTGTCAGGGAGCGGGCAGGAAGGAGTCTTTTGTTGATACACACATTGGGGTGTATTTAAGTTTCACAAAGGAGATTTTTTATTTCTGAATGGAGGCTTGATTTCTGCTACAAGGTTTAAAAATGCAGGATCTTAACATAGAATTACCACAGGCTGAAGTTTGTATAGGGTAATCTCTTAGGCCACAGAGGCAGATGAGTGAACCACCCAAGACATTGCCTCTGAACTTGTTCCAAACAGGGAAGGCAACAAGGTCTTTACCAGACACTTGCATCTAGAACGGAGATAACAACATGATTGAGTGTGCTACATTTCCACATTGCCTTATTCTAATCGCATCTGATCAAATTGGACCCTTGCAAAATTCCTTTTACTGTTAATGTTAGTTTAATATACAGCACTTACATTTGTTTTGTAAAGTTAAAGGTATAGTGATTAATTCTGTTCAAAGCTTGTTGATATTTGAACTCAATCAAAACAAAAACAACTCTACCTTCAGAAGCTCCGCCCCACACATTGGAAATGCACTGCGGAGGCTAGGATATTGTTTTTGTGTGCGGTCTGCACCACATTGTTTGAATATTTATAACTTAATTTTTTTTAAAGTAATTAGTAGTCAATACATGCATCGATTTACATCTAAAATATAATTTATAGGGTACTTTCAGTATTTAGGCTAACTTCCGGAAACTATTTTGAGGCTTCATTGCTGTGAAAAAAACGGTCGATTGGACCGGCGATGGTGCAAATTTCTCTTGACATGGCTCTGCCTTTAACTAATACTGTAGTCAAAATCATTAAAATAATTACATATTTTAAACATCCTCTTCAACTAAAACAGACTTTTAAAATGTATTAAACCCTTGATAACTAAACCGTTGATTACAGATCCCTCTTCTAGCTGATGGCCAACATTTAGATCCTTTTAATAAAAGCATAGTAGCATTTTGTAACACAAAGTTGTGATGGCCACAGGTGCACTGCATAGGTCTTTAGTCTGTCCATCACAAAATTGCATGGCAAGATGATCCACAGTGGCTGGGCAACAATGGATGATATGCAATATATTCCTGTTCAAAGCAGAGGATTCCTTTAGTTTGTACGTGTCCTTATCTTTAACATCCTGGGCATAAGACACAGACCACAATAAGGTTGGCTGTAGAATGTGTTAAACCATTGCAAATTAACTCAAAACGGGTTTATCCATGACTGCATTATCATATCACTGATAAAGTATCTAAAACTGAAAAGATAAGACAGACTGTATTAATCCCTGGGGGCACGATATTGCAGCAGCACCGTTTAACAAATGACTGTGTGCACTATATGACATGTTTAAAATCACTTGCAACACAGACCTGGAAGAGAACAAGTCTATATTGCTATACCAAATTAAAGATACATACATTAGTATACTACTCAGATCCACATCTTGGTTACAAATAGGATTTTAACAATTAGTTTTTGTTCTTTTCTTCCTGTGATATGGCGGTTAAGGCTAACACTGTAACATATGGCTTAGCAGGCCTGCTCTTCACAACGTCTTCTGAGAGCAAATGTCAGAACATTCGTCTGATTAGCAAGGGCTCTGTTTAGAAACACATTCAAATTAAAGTGTTTTACAGCATTTACAGTGTACACAGGAGTCAAATGAGTGTGTGATTAACATCATTAAAAGTAACACATTATTTAATTGTTAGACAAGATGGCAATTGCTTGAGATAACAGTCAAAGCAGATAACATGAACAGAGTGAACATTTATAAATAAAAATAAAACAACTGATCAGTATCATGTTATAACGTGAACATTTTTACGTTAAAACCTGATCAAATAGTTTCACATTAAACCGTGATAAGACAGTTTCACGGTTTTTAATATGATAAGATAGTTTCAATGTGTTAAGACAGTTTTATGTTATGTACAGCAGGTGATCTTGCTGTGAATTGAGGCTTTTTCAATGAACTGGCATCATATGGCCCAAAACACAGATCTTTAGATTTCTACCAGAGCCGTCATATTAGGATACAGGCTAAGGCTAAATGCACCAGGCAACGGTGATCCCCCCCTTCCGTTTACATATTCACAGCAAAGGATTGACGGGAGAGATGAACCGCCAGCATACAGCCGCTTACCCAAGCCGCCGACACACCGGGCTCACATCACTATTATCATCTGCACCTGTCCTTGTCTGTGGAGGTTTAGCATATACTTATAGTTGAAGATTGTGATCATTAGGATGCAGCCTAGCTTGGCCAAGAGCCCATGTTTGCCACAGTGTTGTATGTTGTTATCGCTCATTTCGTCTGCAGTCTGCTTTGCACCTGCTACACAAACATCTGACCTAATGTTCTATAAGTTCAACCCAAGCAGACTAGAACTAGCACATAGGCTAAAACTCAAGTAGCCTAGGCTAAATGACCTGTTAAATTATCTTGTCACGTTTCATGATGAAACTGGCTTTTTATGTTATAACATCAAAATACATTTGTGGCAGCAATCTGTTTTTATAAATATTGAAGCTTAGTTGAAGCTCAACATGAAAGATCAAAGGCAGAGTTTGTACGTACATATATACTGTAGCATATTATTTGTGTCACTGTAACATTTATTTTGCTATTGTTTGCACCAAAAACAATAAAGAAATAGAAAAGAAATAACTTACAAAACTGTGTGTCCAAGAGTAGTTATATCGGCGTATTCCTCTGACATTTATGTGCAAATGACTAGTGTTGTCAATATTTGGGCCATTATTTTCATGTTTCATAGTCCTATTTTGTTGTCTGTTAAGCCTTTGGCCTTGTCTAGGTTTAGGCGGACGCCTATAAATGCAATCACTGGCTTGTTTAAAAAAAGAGAAGAAAACAATCCAACTTGACAGTGATAAACAACTATTCCAATCCTGCATTTTAAATCTCTAGATAAACAAGTTAGCGAGGCTCGTCGCATTCTTTTGGCTGGCTTCAAAATGGTGCTGTGTCGCAGGAGGTCCCTCATCACCATTGTGGCTAAATGGAAACAGAATATTCTTTGAGCAACGGAAGGGTGAGACCAGCATCGTGATTCATAATGGTTATTTATGTATCGTGAAGCTGAGACACAGCGGGGGGCAATATCAAGGCCTCTGCTAAGTATGTCTCTTCCTGTTTCGTTTCTCCTCCATTCGGTCTGCGAGCGCGGGCCTTTCTGACAAATAATCTTCACATGGTTACCGAAAATATACTGTCTCTAATGTTTTTGATCTTCTTGATTTCTAAAATAAGAATGCAGGAGTCAATCTCTTTCCGAGGCTGATGAGAAGCCCGTGCGCTCTATAGCCGGGTTCCACTGTGGTCTGGTGATAATTGAGTCACAGGTGAAACATTTGCAGCTCAAAACAGCAGAGGTTACCTCGAGTTTGGAGCCACATTCTTAGATGAGGTATTTAATGCACTTAAATTCCAGCGGTGACCATGCCCCCCTTCCCCCCCACCACACACACACACACGCACACGCACACACACACACGCACACGCTCACATGCACACACCCACACACCAACATACATCTGTGTTTCTCTCTCATCTTACTTCACTCTGCTTGAGATGGAATGATCCAAGAGTGCGATGGTGCGTTACTAAAGACACCTGCTTTGTTGATGTGGCCAGGGCTGTGTGTCAGTGAGTGTGTGTGTGTGTGTGCACCTTGCCTTTGTCTATGTACTTGTCTGTATCAATTTTATAAAGATTTTCAGGCTTAGATGGGCGGATGAACCTGCCAAAACCGTCCCAAATTAAATGCGTTGATTTGGGCTACCTGAAATGATCATTACATTTCCAACATCTGCCCCTAACTGCTGGATTAGAAAGGCATCCTGCTGCCCACCCCCTCCAAGAAATAATAATACAATATAGTTTTAAACTCCCTTATCCCCAAAGAAATCACAAATCCTTTCACTTGTCATTTCATTAAATATGAAAAGAGTCCCCACACACACACTCTTTTCTTCTCCCCCGGGATAGAAGAAGGGAGAGAAAAAAATGAAGGCAAGATAAAGTTTAATACTAAGGAGGCTACAGTGTGTCCTGTTACATTATACTTTCTTTTCACTTGGGGAAGAGAGAGAACAGGAGTGAGAGAGAGACGAAAGGGCAGCGAAAAGGAATACTTTGCTATTTAATTACTGTCAGTTGAATGAGCTCAGTTCACATAAGGTCCCTTCCGCCCCCACACGCACACACGCACACACGCGCACACACACGCACGCACGCACACACGCACGCACACATGCCACCTCCCTGATGTACAAAACAAAAAAGATAAAAAAGGATAATTTCTTATTCACTTAGTATGTAGGTCACATTACAGTGGTGTCTAGCTATTGGACATGGGCTTAGATAACTGTTTGTCGAGTATTAAATGCTTTCGCTGTCTCAGCAGCCTACGCCGCTGGTATTTCTCACACAGCTGTGCTAGTGAAAGGAGGCAGCACAGCAGCAAAAAACATGTCACACACACACACACACACGCACGCTCGCATACACAAGCCAGCACTCATAGACACACACACACACACACACACGCACACACGCGCACACACACACACACACACACATACACACACGCGCACACATATTTGTAGCTTTCATCCCCGCTGCGACTTGACAACATGCAACTCTTTGTGAATGCATACATAAAAAACTACAAAATAATAATTTTGCATACAACAATCTTACTTTCGGATAAGACTGCTTTATGAAAATGCATTTCAGGGGTGGTTAGAGTGACGTCTGAGGGCTCAACCTGGCCCTTGGATGTGAAACCATTGACCTGAGGTGCCAACTCACGCA
This sequence comes from Typhlichthys subterraneus, assembly GCA_027564835.1. Taxonomy (NCBI): domain Eukaryota; kingdom Metazoa; phylum Chordata; class Actinopteri; order Percopsiformes; family Amblyopsidae; genus Typhlichthys; species Typhlichthys subterraneus. The sequence goes on along the minus strand of JAODUH010000018.1, from coordinate 7,391,580 downwards.
GATTAATCTCTGCTTTTCTTTTCCGTTATCCTTGTTTGCTTTGGGTGACCTTGCCCAGCAACCTCAATGCAGAGTGTTCACACAGCGCCGCCTTAAAGGTGTAGTCCGTCACTCTAGAGAAATACATGTTGACAGTGTTAATCTTATCATAAAACACTTATCTCTTCAGTGCCATCGGGTGCTCCCTCGTAGGCTCCGCCCCCAAACACTGAACACACATTGTCATGGCTAGGCTATTGTTTTGTGGTGCGGGCTGCACCACTTTGTTTCTGTTCTCATTTACAGAGCCAGGGCTGTGTAGTTTTAGTGAACACAAAATGGGCAGCTAACACATTACTGTAGCTGTTTGCTGAATTGTAACTGAACTGAACTGTATTGTTAGATTTCAATTGCTGACTATACCTTTAATACAGTAGCTCATACATACTCATACAGTACATATGAAAAGCACTCGCCTCGATGCGTACGGTCTTATAACCTGACATGCCAGATGGACATCCCCAGATGGACCATGGTCCATTGGCAGGAGCCACAAATCAAAATTGTTTGTAAAGGCCAGGCACTTTCAAAAAATACTTGGCAGTTGATTGGATGATCCATTTAGTTGTTTTCACTGTGGGCGACCCTAAACCACGCCCCTATGGCCATCAACACTACACTTTGGTTAGTTCAGTTGCTACTCGGACACACTTGCAATTAGTTCTAGGTTTTCCAGACTGATTCTCAAAGCGGCTACACGCTGCGCTACAATGGCTACATGCCTAAAGCTGTAGGTAGCATTTCGTATACAGTATAATGTTAGAAATGCCATAAGCATCTGTCAGCTTTCAGTGAGTGAAATGCTCTGTGAGAATGTGAGAATGTGAGCATTTGTTGTCAATTTACATTTTTGATAATTTTTATAACTAAACTTTGCTGCTGCGAGGCTACATTGGAAACATAATGTCTGCAGAGAGCATGCTGCTATAATACGCTTCCATAAATAATCAATGGAACCGAGCATCTCGTAAAAATAGACCAGTTCTTTTACATGATGTGTACTTTTACAAAGTCTCAGCTTCTCCCATCTGTTAGCAAGGCGTCACAAAAGCATCTCTGTGCTGAACGTCTGATACCTCTGTAAGCTCAACCTAGTGCAGTGCTTTATTTACTCATTTCAGTTTTTCCATTTATTTTAAGCAGTAACCGTAGCCGATAATTTAACAGGTGTGTTTCTGCTGAAACCAGTGCGTAAGTACCCGCTGCAAGTACCTGCATGAAGACTAGGGTTGAGCTAATTCAGATTTGGTAGGCAGTTAGTGGGGACATCGTGTTGGCAGGTTGGGATGGTTTTGGGCTGCGCATTGCGTGGGTATTGGTTCCAGTTCTGTTTGTGTGGGCCAGTTTGGTGGACAGGATCTTGATTTTTGGTTGCTTATTTGGTCAGATAATTTGTTGGCTGGTCAGACAGTTGGTGGGCTGGTCAGATGGTTGGTTGGCTAGTTAGATGGTTGGTTGGTTTGTTGGTTGGTGGGGTTTGTTGGTCGGCCTTTTTATTTGGTTAATTGGTCGGCTGACTTTTTTGTTGGTTTGGTTTATTTGTTTAGTTACCATGCAACACGCACAACATATATTCAGTACATACACCTCCAGACATTCACACCTCATATTATGTTATTCTTTTAGTAGGTTTGGATGTTTTTGTTTGTTTAGCAAGGCCATAACAGGTTTGCAAGACCTGCATACAGCAAGCCGTGTAAATATTCCAATTTCCCAACAAATATCTCTGTAAGCCTATAAGTTTAATGCCCGACTTGGTAATTGAGTTATGTAGTTGGTCATCGTGCATTTCAATCCAAATCCCTCTCCTGTCAAGTAGGCGGGCCTTGACGCAGTTATTCACCGCTGCAAAAAATACTTTACGTACGTAATGGCTGGCTTTGCGAGACAAACATTTACATATGGGTCATAGAGTGTGTATCTTTATATTTATATTAATCTACTGAGAAACAATAAATTACGCATGGTAAATGCGCTGCAGGTATAGTCAGTAAAAAGATAAGTTCAGTCAGGACCACTATAGTTAAAGAGAATATTGATATGTGTTATTTATCTTCGGCAGTATGGCTCTGTTCTGGGAGCTCCCTGCTTTTCCATGTGCTCACACGGAAAGCCCAAGGCAGGGAGAGCGGCAAAAGACCCCCCATAGGGAACAGAACAGACCAATGACAACAAGTCAGACAGCATGAAAGGAGGATGTGTGTTGCAAAAATGCTTGCAGAGGAAGCGCTAAGAATGGGTGTAGACATCCGTTTAAATAACGCGCCCTGAATGAGTCTGGCCAATAGTATGCTGAGCCGTGATCAGCTGAGCAGTTTGGCCATTCTTGAGATTATGGCCAGGCTTGACTTGACTAACGCCATGCTCAATGCCTGCTGCACAACTGGTTCGTGAACGCTACGCATAGGTTACGTGTTCACTGTGGCCTGGCAGCAGCAAGGTTCAATACGCAGGACACTTTCAGTTTCACATGCATACCAAACACAACGTTAGATTCCATGTATTGGAATAGCGTATCTTCATGCCAATGAAGAGTGAATTGAACGTCTTAACCAGAGTGGGCAGTGAAGAGGGGCATGACACTGATGTACATTTACGACCTGTTTTTTTCATCTCCCGCTTTTGTTTGAAGTAAAAGATGATTTTGTGTGTGTGTGTGTTTGTTTCATCCTCGATCCCTTTGTCCTTTGTATGAAATGAGCCCAGATGGTGATTGATTTTTCAAGTGCTGACATCCCTGCTTGAGAAGCACCCCTCCTCGATAAACATGCACATACACAAACACACACACACACACACACACACACACACGCAGAAACACACACACACACACACGCACACACACACACACAGCACTGTCTTTGTGCCAAGCAAGTCAGGCACACTAAAATTGCAATGCCGCCATCATCACTTTAGAGACCACCAACACCCAGCACTGATTGACACTGTATCCACGCAAACAGCCACACACACACACACACGCAGACGCACTCGCACACAGCCAATACAAAACAAGAATGCATGTGGTCCAGTCTGATGTCCATGCACTGACCCAAAACAACAATCTTTAAATAAATACCAAATAATGTCTCCCCAACGATGAAGAAGAGAGAGAGCGAGAGAGAGAGAGAGAGAGAAGATAGAGAGAGAGAGAGAGAGAGAGAGAGAGAGGGAGAGAGAGAGAGAGAGAGATATAGAGAGAGAGAGAGAGAGAGAGAGAGAGAGAGAGGGCTGAGGTTTG
>JAODUH010000018.1:7349823-7367342 GCA_027564835.1 Typhlichthys subterraneus | reverse complement strand
TGCTTTGTTTCTATTGCTTTATTTCACTTTTTTTGCCCCCCCCCCCCCCCAACCTATCAGTGCACTGAATTCTCTCAGGATAAGGTTGGCACTTAAACGTGTGGAAAAGAAGTTTGAAAGACAAATCTCTCTATATACATACATCTGTGTCTCTGTGTGTGTGTGTGTGTTTGAGAGAGAGAACTGACTTAAATCGCTCTGTGAGCCCTACAGAATGGCGCTTTAAATGTTAAATGGGGGTTGAAGCCTGCCTGAACTAATTTGTAGGGCTTTGCACCGTGTTGACATTTAAATGTGATAAGAATAGCAAACTGTACCGTCGACCTATTTTGAAGATGCTTTCGGAATACATTCGCATCAGCTGCGTCCTATAATTAATAAAATAAGACGGGCCTCCCTCGCTCCAGATTTGATTATAATACAACCTTATGAACACGTCAGATGGAGAGAGAGAGGGGGGGTAAGAGGTGGATGGAGAAGAACGACGGGAAGAAAGACTCGGAATCGAGAATCATAAAGAAAAAAAGAGAACAACAAGAGAGAAATGAAGGGGCAAGAATTAAGAGGGAGGTGGATTGCGAACACCTGGTCTTTGAGGCAGATTGCGTTGGCTGGCTGCTGTGCTATCACATTACTCTGATCCTGACTCTCTTGTTTGTCAGAGAACGGGAGAGAGAGAGAGAGAGAGAGAGAGAGAGAGAGAGAGAGAGAGAGAGAGAGAGAGGATTGGGGAGGGGGCTGCAAAATCAGCATGCAAATAACACCACATTGTTAACTTAATCAGATGCAGGGAGAGGAAATATGGAGGGGGGGGGGGCTTGGGGGCAGAGAGGAGGGAGCCTGGTGACGGGGAGATGGCAGAGGGCACTGAGATTATACCCACCCCACTCCACCCCTCTGCTCGCATGCTGCCCCTAGGGGGGCTTCATTGGCAGAGAGGGGCTCGCTGTCGCTGGACCACCTTGTGTGTGTGTGGGTGCGTGTGTGTGTGTGTGTGTGTGTGTGTGTGCGTGCGTGCGTGCGTGTGTGTCCTGAGCTTCATAAAACTGCCAGTATTCTGCCGCCACTTGATGGAGAGCCGCGTCTGTACTGCTAGCCAGTTAGCTAGCCAAATAGTTAGCTAGCCAGTTAGCTAGCCAAATAGCTAGCTAGCCAGTTAGCTAGCCAAATAGCTAGCTAGCCAGTTAGCTAGCCAAATAGCTAGCTAGCCATATAGCAAACTGTCAAGACATTTCCACAAAGCATTGGTATATGTCAATATTTTTCTATCAAAAACACAATAACCAAGAGGCCCTAGCAACCCCTAGCAACAGCTTGGCCCTATACTGATTACGGTGCTGCGTATATATGCAATCCCCCATCTTCTCCCCAACAGCTGAGCACAGAATTTGATTTTATTAATGCTTTATTTTATTTTTTTCATTTTTTATGCCTAATCAGATGGAAATTGTATTGCCTTTCTTCCCTGCCGAGCATTTTGATGTGCTAATTTTCCATACTGGAGTGTATTTAGCTAACACGGGTGGTATTGCATTACCACAGTCAGATAGGGCTAGATATCACAATCTCATAGTAAGGATAGACCTGGGATTAAATTGCTCATTGTGATTTTCTCTTGAACATATTTACGGCTGGGTGTTATGGCAACGAATACATTATGGTTATGTTTGAAACGTTTGTATGTTCTTTTTTTATTTTTACTGTGTGAGGATCAGTCACTATAGGCAATCCGCCTGGATAATTATGAACAATTATTACATATTGTATAGAACAGATCTGTTATATGTACATTATACTGTGTGCGTGTGTGTGCGTGTGTGTGCGTGTGTCTGTGTGTGTGTGCGCGCATACATGCATGCTGGATTTTTTTTAATGAGGGCCGTTCTGGCCGTGCCCTGTAGAAGATACGTCTGGTGATACTGAAGGTCAGATGGTCTGAAGGTCAGACACCGATGAGAAATGCAACGTCGGCTAGGCCAGAGAGCAGCCGATTGTAGACAGATGCAATGGATATGGCCAGCCATACTGTACCTTCAAAGAGACTGTACGCATGTGCGAGCGCGTGCACACACACGCAAGCACACACACACACACACACACACACACAGATAACGCTGTAAAACTGGCCTTGCGTTTATTCACAATTTGCCTTTGAACTTATACAGTATGTGTGTGTGTGATGGTCACGGGGTCACAGGGAGGCCTGCGGAGGGCACTACTCTGTATTTCACCCCCCCCCCCCGCTCACTTCCTGTCTCGATCGCAGACGCTCTCCAAGCGGAGGCTTCGGCCCGGCGACACAAAACCGTTGCTGACCCCTCTCTATCTCCAATGATTTCCCCCCCGATTTCCCCCTTGGCAGGAACCTTTTCATCCCGGCTGACCCCTTCCCTTTCCACACCCCCCCCCATCCTCTCTCTGATCTTAAGAGCAGTTTGCCAAGCTGCTTTTTTTGATATAAAAACTGATAGATAAACATGACCGCTCTCTCCCCAGAGCACACCCTTCTAAAGCACTTCCTTTTCCCCACAATTAGTCTGTAATAAATACACCCTGGCCTTAAAGCCGCCCCCTCCCACCGCTTCCCACTCACACTCGATAAGTCTTCCTCTTCCTCTACTTTTATATCCAGTGCCACATTAGCCCACTGTACGTATCTGTCCTCCAGCCGCAGGGAGGGAACGTATAGTACTGTATTAGAGTAGAGAGAGAGAGAGAGAGGGAGAGGCAGGACAGTGTTATTCTTTGAAACTCCTCGCACGCTCAAAGCGGTGGAGAACAATAGCGGTTTAAGCTAGCTATGAGAGATATTGTAACATACGCAGTGAATTGTTGTCTTGAGAGCATTTCCACTTGAGTCTCGGCTTCCTGATGGCTTTGATAAGATTAGTTTGCTTTCTTAAACAGGATGTGTGCTGTTTAAAAAAAAAAAAAAAAAAAAAAAGGTCAGTTGCATAACAACTTTTAAGTACTTCTCAGAGAGCTCGAGGTCCCTTCAAAACTCTCGAGATGAACAGGAGAGAGGGAGAGGAGCGACAGACAAAGGGTGTTTTATCAACGTGATGGAATGAAGACAGATTTACCACGGCTGTATAAAGGAGACATGCAGCCGTTTCAATATTTAACAATGTAATTTAATTCGACAGAAGTGCTTTTTCATTCAAAAGCATATGGCATCACTACCTGTATTGCCCTCTCTCTCATATATCGCCCCTCAAAGTCACAGAGCGAACGCAATGGGGGGGGGGGACAAAGTAGAAGAAAAATATACTTTCAAACTGACATTCAGGCATTTAATAATCATTCAGTTATTGATGGCATGATGTAAAATGATTACCTGACTTACTTCCTGTAATGAGCCCTGCTAATTAGCTATAGACATTTGTTTTAGTGTGTGTGTGCCTTTGTGTGTGTGCCTTTGTGTGTGTGTGTGTGTGTGTGTGCGTGTGTGTGTGTGTGTGTGTGTGTGCGTGTGTGTGTGTGTGAGGGTACAAAAGTCCCAAACTCCCTGAAAGCGTCAAATCTGTGAAAATATTGTATGTTGAGGCAACACCCGAGAAACACACGCACACATATGCACACATATGCACACACACATATGCACGCACGCACGCACAAACACACCTAACACAAAAAATGTATTGTGACTGTCTTACGTACATGATTTACACTTGCCTGGAGGCACTATTCCTCCCAATGTATGCATACAAGGCGCGGTAAATAGTCTGGGAGTGTTAAAAAAAAAGAAAGATGAAGAAACATCCTTCTTCTCTTAATTAGCCGCGCAACAATTAAAGGATCCTCTTAGTAAATTGAACCTTTCGTCTCCCCTGCATTCCCGGTTTGATTCCAGCACCTGTCACAACAGCCCCCCTACACCCCTGCACACACACACACACACACACACACAACACTACCACCACCCACCGCTAGTGCCCCCTCACACACACACACGCCAGCCATCCCGAGACCCCCCCTCCCCTCCCAGATTGTAGTCATTATGCAAACCTCCGCCAGAACGGGCCCAGCGTGAGCGGAAGAAAACAGCAATTATTTTTGATATTCTGTTATTTAGGCTGTATTGACATTCTACGACTCTCTCTCTCTCTCTCTCTCTATCTCTCTATCTCTCTCTCTGTCTGTCTCTTTTTCTCGCCAATGATACCTGAGAAGCAGAGCAAGGCTTAACCTGGCTGTTTCTCCACCAAGAGAAAGATCTCAGCGCTATACAGGTGATCGTTGCAATGTATACGTGTACACTATGCGTGTGTGTGTGTGTGTGCGTGTGTGCGTGCACGTAGGAGATGAGAGGTTTAGGCAACAGCATCCTCCTCTTAATCCTCGGTTTCTCCGCCGGGTAGAATAATCGCAGAATAAGACAACAGAGCTTTGTCTGGATCAAGCATGTCATCGCTGTTCTTACCGAGAGTGCTGCCCTATAATGATGTGACCTATTCATGTGTGTGCGTGTGTGTGTGCGTGCGTGCGTGCTTGCATGCGTGTGTTTGTGTGCGTGCGTGTCAGCTGTATTCACATGCGGTACACAGGCTGGTGAATGATGTAAGTTGTGACATATACACTGTGGTCTTTGTCTGTGAGGCCTCTCCCTGCCTCCAGATTAGCCATGTGTGATTGCTGAAGACTGCCATGTTTGTAGTCAGACACACGCGCGCGCGCGCACGCACGCACACACGCATGCACGCACGCACGCACGCACATACAGTACTTTTATGGCTTGCATTCCTCACAGCTCTGGCAGAACGAAGAGCAAATTGCTTTAGTCTATCATCTGCAGTACCAAAAAATATGCAATGGGAAAGAACCATCTTACATGTTATCATATTTAGTTTTCTTTTTACGATGCTTTGAGCTGTCTTTACAACCATGAAAGAATCAGATTATTCCATACTCATGTTGACTATTATAACTATGTTAGTCAAGCTTTAATAAGTCTAAATCTCCTCAGCAAACTTCACTATGATCTATACTAATTTAGAGCTATCAGAAAAGAACAGTTTACTAAGGATCATTAGAGCCACTTTAAATAACATTAAAAGTTACCAAATTGAACTATTACAGCGGCATGACCAGACAGTTTCACAAAGAACTGTGTAAGGTCTTTAAAAAAATGTTGGGTCATCAAGTCAAACTTGATTTGCATTTATTCTTGTAAAAGTGATCTATCTTGCTCTCTGTCCACCCGCTCCCCCACATACAGTACATGAAGAATCACAGTAACATAATAATCATAAGGTCTTCACATACAAACATGTAGTTTGTATGTAGTATTTTAATTTTGAGGTGACCACTCAACCTGATTCCTGATTTATAATACTGTGAACTGTTCACACACGCACACACACTCATGCATGCACACCCGCACGTGCACACACACACACACACACACTAGTAGTGTAACTAATTACTATTTCCAAAAAGGTCATAATATTACAATTAATACTACAAGTAATGCTGCATTACTGCATTACAAGAATAATATTTCTGGCCCTAGCAAACTTGTAGTAGGCTATATGAACCAACCTCTCCAATCATCAATGTTTTCACTTTGGCTGATTGTTGACTCATAAAGTTAATTATTGTTCCAATAAAGAGGATTCAATTCTAAAATTAGCTTCAGAAAGTGTGGTGGCAGGGTAGTGATTGTGAAAATAACATAGTAATCTAACTAGTAACGTAACTAATAACTTTTAATACCCAGTAATAAGTAAAGTAATACACTCACTCACTATTGGCTCATGAATGCACCTTGTCCAAAATGAAGGCCAGATTCAGACACAGTAATTGAACGATAACTTTTATAAACTTTATTATATAAATTATCATAATGTACTTGGACAGAAGATGGTACAGTAGCTATCCTTTGATTTGGTTTTCATAAACGTCCCCTAGCTTTGCTCCAGCGTTCATACCTTTATGAACACAGACGGCTAAACAAATGTTCAACACTAATAACCCTCCTTACATTGCAATCCTCGCTGTCTCTACTGCTACAGGGGTCTGTCCACACTGCTGTGTATTGTAGTGCATACGCGCCTATGTACAGAGGCATCTGTGGGTCATCACCGTCACCATAGTGGGAATAATACCAGGGATGGTTATCATGAAGGGAAGCTTTGAGTGCCTGTCGGTCCTGGGAAGATTATTTGTTCGTCCCTGAACAATGGACTGTGGGAATCCGCTCGTCCCGCATTGATCTCCGTCCCATGGCATCCCCCGCAAGGCTGTCAGAGGGGTGGGCAGATAAAAAGAACCCAGGCATTTTTCTCTTTCTTTCCTTCCGTCACTGTGTCTTTCCTTTCTTTTACCCCCCCCCCCTCTCCCGGTGGGATGGGGGGGGGTGGGGGTGGATTGGGGGGGTCCCGCTTATTGGTGGAGGTGAGTTGAAAGTTGAACTACCTGTCGACAGGGCCTCTTAAACAGTCCTCAATGACATACTGTGTGTGAGAGAGAGAGAGAGAGTTGACATACTGTGTGTGTGTGTTTGTGAGAGAAAGACAGTGGCTCCTGTTCATTCATATGTGTTGCTCAAGGGTCGATTCTCATTCAGCAAGTCTGTTTCTCTCAGTCTGTTGGTTGCTGGTTACGTTCACAAGTTAAATTAAATACAAATGCAACCCATGGCCACAGGGCTTCCTTATGACTACAGTATACTTACAATTCTTATAGTTTTTATTATATTTTTCATTGGTGTTCAGTCTCAGCTGTCCGGTACAGCCTTGCAGGTTGTAGACAGATGGGTTTGGAAATATGTGAGGCTCTAATAGTTGTTGAGGGGAGTAGAGAAGAGTGACAATTAGCCCTCAGGTGTGTGTGTGTGTGTGTGTGCGCACGCACCTGTGTCTGTATGTGTGTGTGTGTGCGGGGCGGGGGTACACTACTGGTATTTCAAATCATATAGAACATATATCTGCTCATCAAGTTCAGATGCACTCTGTGTGCATGGTTTATGACAGCATTCGTCAGGAATGTTGAGACATTGGACATCAGATAGTTAATTTTAAAACATGTGTGTGGTGTGTGTGCATGTGTGTGTGTGCATGTGTGTGTGCGTGTGCATGTGTGTGTTTGTGTGTGTGTGACTATTCCATGCATGGTTCAGAGTGTTCAGAGTGTTTTTGTGTCATTACAGAAAGTAATAATGCAGTGAAGAGAGAGAGAGAGAGAGAGAGAAAGAGAGAGAGAGAGAGAGAGAGAGAGAGAGAGAGAGAGAGAGAGAGGCGGTGGGGGGGGGGGGTGGAAAGAAAACAGGCCAGCATTTTTATTGGATTAATTATAATTTAGAGAAACCACCTGCAATAGAGACTTAACACAAAGCACAGGGAAGTCTTATATCTCCTCTGATATTTGCAAAACATCGCAATTCCAAATGTTCAGCTTGTTTCTAACTTAAAAACTGATAGAAATGATCTTCAATAGCAAGAAAGTCTTGAAAACTGAACGTACTCACAGCTTTTGCTGAGAGCTAAATGCCTGCATGTTGGTGTAATCAGTAAATATTTAACATTCATCTCTATAGTATATAACATATGGTAAACAATTACATTTTTCTTTTGACTTCAGATTGCTGTTTTGTATTCCATCCGACTCATTAATGATTGGTGTGAATATGATGGAATTTAGCACATTGTGAATTATGATTGATCTGCTTAATGCAATGAATTTGTTCATTAGGACTTAATGGGGTATTGCAGTGTGATTAGTCGATGGGGTTTGTGTCGATACATGCCAAAATAACAAAGTAAAGTCCAACTAATGGCTTTTCGATTCTTTAAGTTTTCATCTCTTGTCTTAAATGTCAATGGTTTTATAATGAAACTTGACTGACCCAGTTGTGATTGAGATTTTGATTTAACTTACAACATATAGTGTTTTCTAAGTTCCAACTTGTTACAATAATGTAATACATATTCATTTGTTTTTGTTGGTGTTGGTCGTGTATTATAGATCACTCCTATGAATTTACAATGGTAATAAGACATACACATTATGGACACATATACAAGTTCAACTGTCTCATTGTGTAACAGATTCAATTTACAAGAAACTATGAGGTGTGTGGAGAAAATGCATTGAACTAAATACAATAAGGTTGAGCCTATGTGCGTGCGTACGTGCGTGTGCGTATCATTTTGTTTAAGAGCATTTGTAAGGCTGTCTGTGTGCGTGTGGCTCTTTGCTGAATATTAAACCACAAACTGACTGAGAGACAACTGAACTTGTGTGAGAAAATAGGAGAGGAAGTGACTGTGGTTGTACAAGCATCAGATCAACCAATAGGTTAAATGATGCAGTATTGCTTATCCACACCTTGCACTTGTAAGGTTTGACAGCTTTAGAATAGACAGAGAGATGCTACAGAGATGAGTGCGAGAGAGGTTATACGGTATATGGCAGCTGAGCTTGAAAACACACACACACGTACTGACAGGAAAGGAGAGAAATGTTACGTCCACTCATCTTATAAAACAGCCGGTAAGCACAGCAAGCTTTTGATCTTTTACAAAATATAGAAATAAATAAAGAAATCATGCTAACATTGTTAGGATTCAATAAGGTTATATTCCAAGCTGGCATTTTAAATTCATTTGCCGTGGTATTTGGTAGGTGATTAATAACAGTTGAGATCATGTCAAAATAGACTTTGTCGCTAAGGTGATTGTGGTGGACAGCTATTTGATAGCACTGGCTCAGTCTCACCACGTTCACTGTCTTTCAGAGGACGTCCGCATATTGGATTGTTGTCTATAGTCCAAGGATTGCATGTGTGTGTGTGTGTGTGTGTGTGTGTGCACACGAGCACGCACACAAGTGTGTCCTCTTGTACATACCCCCAAATTCCCTGGCATGCATGTGTATGTGTGTTGATAGGAGCAGAGGGGGATGTCACATAAGAAATGTCCTTTTTAATCAGGGGGAAAAATATAAAATGACTCGGGAGCAAGACAGGCATATTAATGTGCCTCATTTGCATACGCTCGTCAACCAGGATATGTTATAAAACACCCACACACACACACACACACACACGCATACACAAACTGGATTCGTCAGTTCATTTCACATTATTCCATTGTCTATCTGCCTTTGTTATATGTTAAAGATAAAGGCAGAAATCAAATTGGAGAAAAGGGCAAGCTGCTATCTCCTCAAATGAGCAACAGCTCATCAGCCTAGTTTAAATCACAGATTTCTATTCCAAAAGGCAGCCGCCTCCGTAAAAAAAAAAAGCGCTCATTCAAATAAAGTCTCCTCCAATATAGGCACGTTTGGCAATAGACTCTATGCTGTCACATAAAAATTATTTAAGACCAGAGTCATTTTAAACGGTCTAACAAAGTTTTATCTCCCTCTTCCATTCTCCCAATATTAGTCTCCCAATAAATGTACATATATGGTATATATATAAATATTTTCTATTTTAAATATCACCCTTTAGTATTTCGCTTTCAAAATGTGTTATATGGTAGAAGGAGCGTATCATTTACCCGAGTCGCATGAGAATAAGCTCATGCAATCGTTAATTCAAGAAGCCTTTGACAGAGGAGATGTTCTAGCTGTTACCAATACCAATCAGAACATAGTCCCGCTCGCTATACTCCCCTATGAATTCAACTGAACTGCTCCATGAGCCTTTCTGAAGGCCCGTAAGAAACATTCAGAAGGGAAATGTCACATTCCTTTAAGCAAAAGTGGTACCGGTAACAGAGTTCAATTCATGCCGCTGAGATAAGCCGCCCACATATAGTGTTGGAGGGGACAGCAGCTAAAGGAACAGAGAGCCCTTGTGTCCACCGACCTACGACTGACAGGGCATAGTTTCATTTGATTATTACGGTTGGTGGAGTCACAGACAACACGACAGACTAAAACAAACTAAATCCATTGTGTTAATAGTCTCACATATACGTTGTCCTGGTTTCGTTATAAAGTGTGCACTATACTAGTATACATAGTATATTATGACATATATTATAATATACTACTTTATGGTGTAGGACCTGTAGGTACTGTGCACATACAGTACATTGCTTGAAGGTGTATCTGATCATACCCCCCCAGAACAAGCCTACATAAATAATCTCTCAGGTCACTGGTCCCCTTAAACTAGGTTTCCAAAAATGTAATGAAATATGATCACGGTCACACTATATGATCAAACGTCCTCACGACAGGGTTGCTCACACTATAAGATATGATTGCAGTGTCACCACACAGGTTTTTGCCAGGAAAGGAAGGAAGGGTGATTTCTGTGTTCATATTGTAGTCAGTGTGTAGTTTAACGCAATTGACGGATAAAAAGAGAAGACGCTACAATAACGCAAAAGAAAATAGTTGGCCGATGGGTTCATGGCGTGTCAATTTTAACTAGTGGTGTTTCCGTAGACACAGTCTAAACTAGCCTGCTTTCCATTCGGCTTGGATCAGATCTCACACTACACGATGCAGAATGTTACAGCATGTTCAGTTTGGAGCAGTCATCGCTCCTCGTTCCCCCCTTGTACTCTGCAAAGCAAATGGCACCCAACAATCTGTCCAGCCTCCAGACTGAGTCGTGCAGCTCAGAAATCTAGTTATAAACTGTCTCAAATTGCACAGAGTACAGTACAGTATTCCTAGCTGTACAGCAAACCACCCAGTGATGGTGCCATGACTATATAGGCTAGGTTTGTGATGATTATAATCATGCATTATAGCGGCTGATGCTGTTACCAGGCAGCATACCAATCAGCTTAATGAGATATTTTACAGTATTTTGTTGACCAAAGCAATACTATGGTTATTGTTTCTGAGAGTTGACCCCTGCCAGGAATGACAGGAAGTGAGTATATAGATGTTTGTATGCCCCTCCATCTGGAGAGCAGATGGATATGCATTAAAAACTGTTAGTCTTTTTTATTCACAGGGGTTTGTGGTATGAAATAAAAACAAGGCTGTAGTAAGATATAAAACATTTGAAAGAAAAAATACAGCAAGCACAACAATAGTGTCTTGTACTGTAGCAGGTAGGATTATATATGCAAGACACACGTGTGTTCCAGAACACATTGGTTGGTTGTACATGTTTTGTCTTGTGATACACCTCTGATGCCTCTGGTACACGTAACACCATCGACTTAATTACAATGCAATGCAACCAAATGTTGAATCTTGAAAAAGCAAGACAGACAGAGAGAGAGAGAGAGAGAGAGAGAGAGAGAGAGAGAGAGAGAGAGAGAGAGAGAGAGAGAGAGAGAGAGAGAGAAAATGTTGTAATAGGTTCTAGTAATAGGCAATAGGTAATTGTAATAGGTCAAAAAATATAAAGACATATGTAGGCTTCGAAAGTTCAAAAGGTAAGGCCCTACTTTATCCCTACCATAAGGTACCGTACTGTCAGTATTTGTAAAATCTGTTAATTATTTCTATGTGCGTCTAATGTATATACTGTATACATTTAGTTTTTTCTTTTTCTTTGTTGTTGTTGTTGCTTTGGCAATATGAGAAATGATCTTGCCATGCCAATAGAGCCTTTCTTGAACTGAACTGAACTGAACTGAGAGAGAGAGAGAGAGAGAGAGAGCGAGAGAGAGAGAGAGAGAGAGAGAGAGAGAGAGAGAGGTGGGGGGCACACATGCGTAGGAAGACATAGTGATTCACATCAACTGTAGTGTGGCTCTTTAATGGAATATTAAGCCGAGACAAGTGTCGCTGCACCGAGATAAGACTGTTGTGTTTACTGGAGTAACCCTTGGTTTTAAGTGCTATTGTTAATATCATAATTGTAGTATTGCGGTGGCTCGGCGACAATGCCGTTGCTCTGTTTCATTAAGGCGTGTAATTGGAGGAATTCTGATAGGATGGGCACAAGTAGCTTAATTATACACCGCTCACTGTGTTTACAGAGTAATTATTCCATCCAAAATGGTGTTACATTTTGAGAAAGTTCTAACGAGTTGCGCGCTGAACATACACCGGTTCTGTGCTTTTGTATCTGGACGTGCAGTGACAGAACAAGGGGGAATAACTCTATTTGGAATAACACAATGTGCCCAGTGACACAGAACAAGGGGACTATCAATATTAACGTGTGGTCACATTTTGCCCAGCCCAGCCCGTCTATCTACCACAACCCACCTCCCCCAATGTCCCGACCGCACCCCCGCCTTGTTGGTATTCACTAGCTGTGTTGACGTGTGACTCTACACTGTATTTAACTAGAAATTACACTCTTAATTGACGATGATAAAAACTGAGAGGTGTCTTCCCGCCACTGTTTCTTCCTCTCCCGCAGGATGGAGGACTCCAGCTTGTGCCTCGGCGTGTCCTCGGCAGTGCCCGACAGCGACGCGCACCTGAGCAGCGGCGTGCTAAATGGCCGCTACCCCATCAGCCAGAAGCTCCATCAGCTCACCGCGCAGCTGGGACACGCATTCCCCGACCTGCACCGCTCGCAGCAGATCCCCGAGGAGAAAGCAGCCACGCCGCTGGACGAAAAGACTCACCACGCCGCCCTGGCCAACCAGCCAATCAGCAGCCAGATGGCCCTGCTGGCCAATCAGCTCAATCGTGACATCGACGCCGGTGCGCTGAGCGGGCTGAACGGCCGCGTCGACCTGCAGCAGTTCCTCAACGGCCAGAACCTGGGCATCATGTCGCAGATGAACGACATCGAGGACGACGCCCGCAAGAACAGGAAGTACCCGTGCCCGCTGTGCGGCAAGCGCTTCCGCTTCAACAGCATCCTGTCGCTGCACATGCGCACGCACACGGGCGAGAAGCCCTTCAAGTGCCCCTACTGCGACCACCGCGCCGCGCAAAAGGGCAACCTGAAGATCCACCTGCGCACGCACAAGCTGGGCAACCTCGGCAAGGGCCGCGGCCGTGTTCGCGAGGAGAACCGGCTTCTGCACGAGCTGGAGGAGCGGGCCATTCTTCGGGACAAGCAGATGCGAGGGGGCGGCGGCGGCGGCGGCGGCGGCGGCGGCGGCGGCGGTCTGCTTCAGCCCGCCCAGCCCCTCCATCACAACCAACCCCATCTGGGCCTGAGCACCAGTGGTGGCAACCCACTCCAGCAGCAGCCGGGCTCGGCGTGCGGCTTCCTCGCGCCCATGGGCCTGGGCACGCCGCCCGCGCACGACTCCATGTCCCAGCCCTCGTCCTCGCCCAAGCCTGCCGGCGGCGCCCCGGGGGACCAGTCCCCCGGCGGAGGAGGAGGGGGAGCAGGAGGTGCGGCTGCGGCGGGCTTTCGCTGCACTTTCTGCAAGGGCAAGTTCAAAAAGCGTGAGGAGCTGGACCGTCACATCCGCATCCTCCACAAGCCCTACAAGTGCACCCTGTGCGAGTTCGCCGCTTCCCAGGAGGAGGAGCTTATCAGCCACGTGGAGAAGGCCCACATCACCGCGGAGACCACCCAGGGCCAGGGCGGCGGCACCGGCGGCAACGGCGAGAAGCTGGCCAACGAGTTCCGCTGCGAGGTGTGCGGCCAGGTGTTCAGCCAGGCGTGGTTCCTCAAGGGCCACATGCGCAAGCACAAGGACTCCTTCGAGCATTGCTGCCAGATATGCGGCCGTCGCTTCAAGGAGCCCTGGTTCCTCAAGAACCACATGAAGGTGCACCTCAACAAGCTGGCCATCAAGAGCAAGCCGCCGCAGGCCAGCGAGCAGGACATGGCCTCGGCCGTCAGCAGCATGAACAGCCTGGCGCAGGAGGCGCACGCCAACCTCTACTCCCGCTACATCTCCTGCCTGCAAGGGGGCTTCCTGTCCCCGGACAAGCAGGGCCTAAGTGAGCAGCATCACCAGATGCTGGCCAAGGCCGGCCTGGCCATGAAGGAGAAGGAGATGCTGGGGAAGCTGCTGGGGCCGATGGCTGCTGCCGCGGCCGCTGGCATGGGCCACGGGCTGGGCGAGAACGACAAGCGCTCCCTGCTGGGCTGCCTCAACCTGGTGCCGCCGCTTAAGTCCAGCTGCATGGAGCGCCTGCAGGCCGCGGCGAAGGTGGCCGAGATGGACCCGCTCAACAGCTACCAGGCGTGGCAGATCATGGCTCGCGGCATGGCGATGGACCGGGCCTTCATGCCCAAGGATCATCAGCAGCAGCAGCAGCAGCAGCGCATGTCCCACGGCGGGCTGGATGACGAGATGGGTGGGAACACCGCCGGCGGCGGCGTTGGCACGGCGTCCTTCTCCAAGGAGAAGCACGAGTACTCACTGATGGCCTCCGCCGAGATCACCAAGCAGAAGCAGCAGTACTCCGATGCCCAACACGGCTCCAAGGGCTCTGCCGGGGCTCTGATGGCGCTGAAGGAGGACGGCGGCGGCTACGACTTCCTCTCCCGCCACCAAGGCGGAGGAGCCCTGGGAAGTCTGTCGGGAGGCCTCGACTTCGGCCTCGCCGGCCTGAAGGAGAAGCCCACCGAGTGCCCAGACTGTGGCCGCGTCTTCCGGACCTACCACCAGATGGTGGTGCACTCGCGCGTGCACAGCAAGGAGCGGAGGGGTGCGGACGACGCTGTAGCCCCATCCCAGGTTGCCGCGGCAGGGAACGGAAGCCGCGGCCTAGGGGAGCGCCGCGGCTCGGCCAGCGACCCGGAGTCCCAGTCCATCAGCCGCTCCACCACTCCCGGGTCCTCCAACGTGACGGAGGAGAGCGGTGGAGCCGGTGGAGGACACTCCCAGACCGGCAGCGTCCAGGATGACAGCCCGCACCCTTCCTCGCCATCCTCGGGTAAGGCCCAGTTTTGGAGTTTTATATCCTCCGTTATCATCATCTCAGATTGTATTCCAATGCGGGGGAACCAAGGTGAATTTGAATTTTAGCAAACTGAGGGAGTGCTTTTGCGTTGAACATTAAATATGACTGTTTTAACCATTCAAAATAGTTAGATTTAAACTGTAACCCTTTTCAGTCCAGCCAGTCCTTTGGAGCCACCGCAGATGCAGATCTTGGTGGTAGTAGCAAATATTAAAACGAGAACTTTGAAGGCCGATCATGTGTGCGTCGCAAGAACTCAGAGCAAACGAAGACTGATAGAGTGTTTGCAAACGTACTCAAAAGTTTGCCACAAACGAATGCACCAGAGTTTTTAGAGTTTTTTTTATCCTACAACATTTTTATCTCAGAATTATATTGTCTGTGTTTTTTGTTTTTTTTTCTTGTGGTCAGGCAAGTATGCCTGCACACAAAAAGCTCTCAAATGTATCCTCTGACATACACTTGGGTCACATTTATCTCTTTCTCTGCCAGATGCTTTTCATGTCAGTGTCTGACACTCTCGGTCCTGACATTACACGTGTATGTACCAGCACTGTAAGTGTGTGTGTGTGTGTGTGTGTGTGTGTGTGTGTGTGTGTGTGTGTGTGCATACACACTTTTATTATTAGTACTGATCATATATTGCTCTTCAAATACAATAATGCGTTTAAAAACACAAAAATGAAAAGAACCGCACATTCTCCACATAACTCAGATGATCAACGCCTTTGTTCAAATACCAACCAGACACCCTCACAGAGAAGCCTGCATATGCAGGATCCTTTACACACACACACAAACACAACGCAACACAAATGCAAACATTCCTTTTAAGACGACGCCTTACTAAATATAAACATAGGTCCAGATTGAGACACCCGCATTACTGTGGCAGCCTTGCTGGCAAGTCCTGCCAACATGATAATTAAAAGACAAACTGACTAAAACAGTCTCTCTGTTTATGGTATCATTTGCACTATAGGCAGCAGCGAACATAATATGTAGACTACAACCCGTGCAGTGTCTTGTGTCACAGTGTTGGAAAGGTAGCGGCTTAGCTCCCCGAGGTACATGAGTAAAGACTGGGTGCGTTGGAAGGAACTCAGTTTAACAGTGGCAATTAATATGTGCCTTTAATAAACACATGGGAGACAACCGCATCCCCTCTCCTGCTCCTCTTCCCCACCCAGCAAACACAGGCCGGTCGGGCCTAGATAAAGTGTATGTTTAGCAGGATTAAGGGAGGCTCGCTGTTAATGATTACAGAAGTTTTTTTTAGAGGTAACTTTCGCTAGCTCCTCGGGGCACCACGCCAGCGCTAAGAAGTGTGCACGATAATTAGGTCACGACTACGCGATAATCAGTCGGTTTAAGCTAAACAAAACACTAATTAAAGATATACATATAAAGCAGGTCAAAAAAAAAAGTGCAAACTTCATTTTCAAATGCGGGGATGTGCTTTTAAGTATTTTGAGAGGGGGAAAACATACACATATGAATCAGAGTGGCTTAGCTTAAGGCTGTAAGCAACTTAATTCCACCAGTAGAGACGAAATTGTTTATTTATTCACAGAGGCATGAAGACCTTATCATGCCCGTGTAGTGTGATGGGTTTGAACATGGGATGGGCTATGTTTATTTTAATCTAAGAAATAATAACAGACAACCCCCCACCCCAATTAGGAATTAATGAAAATGAGAGCGAGATAAAACCCTATTTTCTTTGTAGAGACTATTAAACGTAGCACTTTCTCAACAGGGTGGGGGTGCAGTGGTGGTAATTATCTTCTGAATTTTAATGCTGGAAGTTTTCCTTCTCCCCCCCCCCCCGATCTATCACTCTCTGTTTTGACTGGAACACTTTGAATTTGAGTAGAAATGCATAGCTTTTAAAACTGAAGACACTATACATCTATATTCTGGAAGTGGAACACATACTGTGTTTTATATACATATAATATATATATATATATATTACAATACCAGTGAAAACTTACCACTATGACTATTTTAAACAGAGTGATATTAGATCAGCTCATCTTAAAACAGTTAATAGATTTTGCCCTAGCGGGCTTTTTGTTTTGAAGATAGAAAAAAAGTGGAATAAGATAAATAATGTAATCAAAAAGTGGTGTGGCCTAAATGCCGTTTAAAATATATATTTAGTTATTGTAACAGCAAAAAATAAATAAGATAAACCAGCATAAGAAAATAAATAAAGAAATATACTCCACATAAATGTTAATGCAAAAGACATTTGTTATATCTAGAATAAATGATGTGTTCCTCCCAAACCCAGTTTTCCCAACTTTGTATCCCCTCTCACACACACACACACACACACACACACACGCACACACACACACACACACACACTGTAAAAGACTCCTCTTTGGAGGCCAGGTTCTCCAAGGTCAGCACAAAGGTCAGTTGTAGCGAGCGGGAGGCAGCTGGCATGATGTCAACACACACCACCCTCTGACTCTCTCTCATGCACATGCACATGCACACAACACATCTTTGTTAAATGTGTTTTCACCTGTGGATCTTGCTCTGTTACAGTGCGTGTGTGTGTGTATACAGGTAGTGTATCTTCCCAGCCGTAATGTAGCATTCTGCACTTGAACCTGTGCAGCCATTGAAACGCTCACTCTCACTCTCACTCTCTCTCTCTCTCTCTCTCACTCTCTCTCTCTCTCTCTCACTCTCTCTCTCTCTCTCTCAGTCTCTCACTCTCTCTCTCTCTCTCTCACTCTCTCTCTCTC
>JAODUH010000018.1:7335403-7349455 GCA_027564835.1 Typhlichthys subterraneus | reverse complement strand
TCTCTCTCTCTCTCTCTCTCTCTCTCTCTCTCTCTCTCTCTCTCTCTCTCTCTCTCTCTCTCTCTCTCTCCCACTCTTACTCTCTCTCCATCTGTGACTCTAGTGTCTGAGAGGCTACCCTTCCACCAATCCGAGGGCCATTGTGTGTAGGCCATGGTGACCTAGCATACAACATGATCAAACCCGGTGCCTGCTAACGCATACATGTGAACACAGTAGAAAACAATAGACAATAGTAGGCCTATGTTGAAGAGCAGACAAGTGAAGAGAGAGCCAATACTGTTATCACAGAACGTTTAGGAGAAAGTTCAGAATAGAAGGGCTAAAAAGAGAAAAGAACACCAATGTGAGTGAAACTATAAACATATTTTGTTGCGTGTTTTAAATCTGATCTATAGCAATCACAAACAGCAGAGTTTTAAACTTTGTCTGTCTTCACGACTTTCACAATGTGATTCATGTTTGGAGCTCTGGGACTCTCGAATTAGACGCTTTGATGTGTGAGAAAAATGTGTCTGAAGCTCATGTGGAGAAAGGTGTTATGCTTTTCCTGTGTGTGTGTGTGTGTGCGTGTGTGCGTGTGTGTGTGTGTGTGCGCGCGTGTGTGTTTTGCACATATCTTAATCAGTGTTTTCTTAAGTGAACAGGATGTGGTTGGCTCTACATTCGTCTTTCTCTTAATATCTCAGACGTTTTGCTTTAGTATAGTGAACACATGCACAAGTAGGCACAAATGTGCGTGTGCGTGTGTGTGTGTGTGTGCGTGTGCGTGTGTGTGTGTGCTCCCCACCTACCCACAGCAATTTTGAGTTAAAGTTGAATTATAGTAATCAGCAATAGCATCTCAACTGTGAAAGAAGGTCAGCTGCTCTGCCTTTGTCTTTGACACTGCACTTGTTTAAAGGCAATGAGAAGGAGAGACGTAGAAAACATGTATAAAAGATAAAATTAATATAAAAAAAATACGAAGAAAAACAAAAAAAACAAAAGCCTTTTTCAGAGATGTCCTTTAACCACCTTCCAACTTGTCTCAGCAGCCAATCATGAACAGCCCTACTAGTCAATGAAATCATTCTTTATTTCTTATAAAAACACAGACACAAAAAAAAAGCCATTACATTCCATCATACTTTTTTGTTTAGTATATTATGGGATTGACATTGGCGCCATTGTTACTTTACCTCAGAGAGATTGTGCTAGGAGATAACACACGTTCTGTATGTCATGTCAGTCTAGTCAGGGTGAGATGGCTCATGAGCAAGGACAAGGATTAGCCCTCCCTGAGGGCGCTTTGAAGATCTGGAGACATACATTGCAAACAGAATGCAAATAAAATGTGTCAGTCACTGAGAAGCAAGTGTCCTGCCACGTGAAAAGAAATGTGATATAAAAACAAATACTGTAGCTTCCCGTATGCTCTATGTGTTGCCACGTGTGTGAAGGGAGGCGTTCCGTCTTCAAACTGTACATACTATATACCTCTGCAATGCCCCACCCCCTCCCATAAACCCCCACCCCCCTCCTCACACACACACATCTAAATATTTTTTTAAAGAGGAACACTATTTCAACATAGGAGGGATTAGCCCACATATCCCTTGGTCTTTGCTGCGGCTCAAACACGCAGGCAAAATACTTGCTCCATACAAATTGAAATTGGATTTGCCGAATCAACGCCTTAGGTTATAAAGCGCAGATATTCATCTAATTGCGGCGTTACAATGGGGGCGTAATTACATATGCAGACAAACTGTTACAGTGTAATTACTGTGTCATTAACATAGGCATAAAGTCGAGGTTAACAAGGCCCAGATTAATATGAATATGCATACAACGAAGGAAATTAAAAAAAAAAAGTAGCAACTGTCCTCGCCATATTAATATAATAATGCTAAATACACTACCATATCTTTATCAATGTTTTAATTGTAACATAGTTGGTATTTATCGCTATATTGTTATATATTTATTTAGAGTCTATATGTTTAGCTAATGTCATGCAGAGACAATTTTAACTGCTACCACCATAATGAATTGGCAAGTTATTCTTAATGTTTCACATACGTTTTCCTTATTTCTGTGTTTTAAATATGTGCTACTGTAGCGTATGCGATGCTAATTCCTACCGTTAGCCGGTTCTAAGAAGGAGTCGTGTGTAGGTTGAGCTAGCAGGTGAGTACAGTAAAGTATCGTCCAGAATCCAGCCCGTTTAATTTGAGTGTGACTGCTAAACTTGTTCGAAATAAGACCTCTCGTTGTCTGGTTGCGTGCACAAATCTATGTCTGTGCGCATAGCGGTGCAAATTAAAGAAATAACGAATTGTGTCTTTCATATTTTTCTTCTTTCTCTCTCCTCTGCATAAATTACATTCTCTTTGTAATTGACATCCGTTGCTCCAGTGTTTTATGTCTCTCCCGCCCTATTATTTTCTCTATAATCAGGGAGGATGGATAAAAAACCTGTGGTTTCTACCCCCACTCATTTGAAGGATTCTGGCCTGTCATATCTGTATTTTTTATGTGTCACCAAACTTAAATAGACAGTCATTGTGTTAAAGGCCCATTCATTCCCAAAGCTGTATTTTTGTACAGTAGGTCAGGACTCTGGTGTCTCGTAAATGATAAAAGTTCTATTCAAACGCACTAATTGTCAGTGTGCTCCGCTGATTGACACGTCTCGGATAAATGCAGACTTAGTATTTTCGTGCACGCTCGCGCAGCATAAAAGGCCAATTTATTTCTCTCTTCCTCTCTGTCTGTTCCGCAGTTCATTTGATTTCTGTCGGCCCCTCCTGCCCTCCCCCCCCCTCTTTGACTCAATTTGTAAATATTACCCATGGTGGGAATTAGCCCAGGCTGTTTTAGACATTTTAAAATTCCAATTGTATTCCGATGTGTGTTTGAGCAAGGGTTGGGACAACGGACGTTCCTCGGTATTCCTGGGTGGCTATCAGTGGCTAGCCTTGTCCTTATGAAACATTTATCAGTCCGTTTTGAGCCTTAATGATGACGTTACGATTCCCCGCTTGGCCAAGGAGCTGAGCAGGGGGGAGGAAATGAACTTGAGAGAGTGAGTGAGAGGGGTGGAGAGAGGGAGAGATGACAATACTAAACTCAATCACGCTGCGTTCTTTTTTCACTTTCACAAACCTTTTCCGTTGAAACAACGCACACACGCATGCACGCGCACATACACGTGCATGTGCACGTGCGCACACACACATGCACTTTTCTCCTCTTTCCTTCTTTCCTTCCTGACGGCCCCCTTCCTCCATTTCTGTTTTGTGTTTTTATAATTAAAACATAATATTTATCTTTCCATAACAGAAGGCTGCTTTAGCGCGTCAGGTAGGCTGCTTGCATATTAATATTCGTAATACATCGACATGCTATCTGCTGTGGTGTCACTGCTAAAATAGAGCGAAGGTGACTCGTGCGAAGAGCCTCACTGGAGGTTTTCTTTTTCTTTTTTTCTTTTGATGAAATGAAGCTGAAGTTGAGTTGATCAAAGAAGAGATGATAAACAGGCAGACATGCACATTTGTGGCATAGTTTTGTGTGCGTGTGTGCGTGTGTGCGTGTTCAGCTCCATAGAGTGGAATATAATCAGTCCCCCCCAACAAAAAAAAAAAAAAAAACAACAGGAAGTGAGACTCAAACCTTAAAAAAAAAAGGTTTATTTGGATTGTTTGTGTGTGTTCGTGCGTGCGTGTGTGTATGCATGTGCGTGCGTGTACTTAAGCGAGAGATAAAGGGAAGGTTTGAGGGAAAGCCAAGTTCTCTTTCTCTCTGGCTGGTGACAGCTGTCGGCCTCCGTCAATGCAGGATTCTTGTGGAATGAGGCAGGGCTGGCTCTCAAATGAATGGCAGCGGTTGGGGAGGAGGGGCTGTGGTCGGGTTGTAGGTGGTGGTGGTGGTGGTGGGGTGGGTGGGGGGCTTTGTTTGAACAAGTTAACTTGGGCATGATTGGGGTTCATCCATTGCGAGAAAGAGCAAGTGGATATGTTGACCTTTGCCTCATTAAAAATGGAAGGCCAGACATGTGATACCAAGCCTGTGGATTCTCACTTGTCTTTCTGCTCCTCATCGTCTTCTTCTTCTTCTTCTTCTTCTTCTTCTACCATCTCTCTCCGCTGACTACGTTGCCCGCGACCACAGGCGCTGTGACGTCGCCACCCTGGTCCCTCTTAACTCCCGTGACAGGTCACACAGAAGACATGTGGTGTGTGTGTGTGTGTGTGTCAACATCGGCGTGTTGATGGTAAAACAGGGAGCAGAGCAGAGCAGAGAAGGGGCCACCTTCTTGAAGTCGTTAGCCAGCTCCTCACCGGAACACACAGCAGCAAAGGAAGGAATAAATAAAAATGTATGAACATAATTGGAGGGGGGGGGGTCAGGTTTATATCAAGGGATTAAGATCTCTGACATGTTTTTATGCTTTATTCTTTGCTTTTCCCCTTATTTTGCAAGCTGCCTCTCCCGTTTTGCTGCATTCCAATTGTTCTTAAAATATTTGGCAATGTCAATTAGTAAGTGAGCAGAGCTAGCTGATGAACACAATTTTCCGGGCGACTGAGCACCCCATTGTTGTGGAGCGCACAGCAGATTTCTGAGGTCATTATCATTCCCTGTTAGCTCTGCCCAGCTGCTCTCCTGCAGGCTCCAGCCAAACTCTCCTCTCCTCTCCTCTCCTCTCCTCCCATTTACTATCCCCTCCTCCATTTTCCTCTCTCCTCCTCTCTTACTCCTCTCATAACCCCTCCTCTTCTCTCATGTTGGCCATAATCTCTTCTTCTGTCCCCTTGCTCCTTGTCTCCTCTCAGAGGGATGGGTGTGTGTGTGTGTGTTGGGGGGGGGGGGGGAGGGGGGGTGTAGTTTATTAACAAGGGGTGGAAGGTAATAGGTGGAAGATCACTGCCAGGTTATAGAGAGAGAGAGAGAGAGAGAGAGAGGTAGAGAGAAATATAAAAGCATGAAGATTGAGGGAGGAAGAGTAAATGCAAAATGGGGTGGGGCCCTAGACGGCAAGTCTGAAATCAACAGCTGTTGTCACATGAGAGCTGCAGGGAAAGGCGATGGAATCAGGGAGAGAGGTAGAGAAGCCACGGAGGGAGAAAGAGGGGGCGAGAGGGGAAGAGAGGGAGAGAGAGGGGGAAAGTTGCAGATCAGGGGTCGCCCCAGAACATCTAGCTTGTTTCGGCCCTGGAGACACAGTGGTGTGTCTTTGTGTCTGTTCTCTGGCTGTGTGGGCAGCAGGGCAAGATGAGCTGTTATTGGCCACTCGGAACAAGTGTCTCTGAACAACACATCCTTTGTTATCTGAAAGACATGTCACTGGGCCAGCTTTACCGTTCTGTGTAGGGTCACTGTTGATTGACATACCACCCATGCGTCCTGTAGGTACAGATCTGCAATGGTGTACTTGATTTGTAGTGTTATAGTTGGTAATATGAGTAATGTACAGTATTACCCGTACTGTAATACATATTGGTGCGAAGTGTAAATGTTTAAAAAAAAAAGCTCAGGTGACTTTAATTAGAAATATGATGTATACTATTTATAGTCATCTTGTAAAACAGAGAATGTTGCTGTAATAGCGTGCAATTACGTAGCACAAATGAGCTTTAAGATTCAGAAAACACCTGCTGTTTCACATTAACTACAATCTTTTTTTTAAATTTGGGGTGAAGGGAGAAGGCAGTTTTCCTTTTGTTTCAAAGCATGCAGGTACTGGATCTCTTCTTTAAAGAACGATGGAAGATCCCTTTGAGTCCAAGACGGAGAAACCGAAGAAAGAAGAAATCAGACTTCTGTACTTGCCAGCTGTACATTATAATGTGTTCCCAGAGGCCATTTCACCTTCTTCTTCTCTTCCTTATTTTCCCCCACCCCAAAAGCAACACCCCCACCCCCTGCTTATCCCCCCGCCTCCCCCCTTTATTTTCTTCTCTCTCAAACCATCATAATTTCAACAGCAGATGCTCAATTGCCATTTCGGAAGAAAACAAAATATCCACGTATTTGTCCCCCTCGCTGTCCATGTCAGAAACAATCATGACGCAACCAAACTTCAGTTGCAGGTTTTATTTTTTGCACTTGTATTTTTTGTTTTACCCCGTCCGGACTACAGGACCGGTTCAAACTGGAATCAACCTTCTGGTCACGTGATCTTTCTTAGCTGTTCTTGCTAATGTCCAGCTAACGTTGCCACTCCCTCTTTCAGTTGGTCTCGCTCGAACCCAAGGGAAGTTTTCCTCGGTTCCTTTGGGTTGATGGGTGGTAACAAACGAGAGGGAGTGAGAGTGAGTGAGAGAGAGTGAGTGAGTGAGTGAGAGAGAGAGAGAGAGAGAGATAGAGGGAGAGAGAGAGGGGTTGAGCGGCATCAAAGCGATGCTCTCAGCTGCAGCTGCCAAGCCTCTGTGTCCCCAGTTAGCAGCCATCCAGCTGTCAGGCTGCGCGAAGAGGAAGGGGGGGGGGGCATCTCTCACCAGCCATATGGTCCCCAGTTCTGTCAGAGACACTCCACGCTCCATGGGCAAATGGCAAACTCATATATCTAATCAACACTCTTAATATCCAGACCTGAGACGAGGATATTTTAGCTCCAAGGGAATAAAGGTTTAAGGGTTTGTGATGTTTGTTGATAAAGTTTACAGTAGGATTTTAGATGTGCTCTGGAAGAACAGCTATATTACTTGTGTCTAAAGAGGTAGCCTATAACCTTATTTATTTATTTATTTATTTATTTTATTTTATTTTGATAGTGGATTTGATCATTTATGTGGAGTGGATTTTTCTTTATATGTAATATGTTTTGCAGCTTAGCTTTCTACACAACTGTTCAGTCTCCTTCAATCAGAAACATTATAGTGACGGTAATATTGAGTGGATTGACTTGAACCCTCTTTTTAGTTGCGCGAAAGCTGCTAGCTTTAGCACAGCTAGCCCCAGAGAGAACAGGCTTCTGAACAAGCTTTGTGCTGTATCTGTTAGCGGGATGCTACACCTGCTCGTCTAATCCGGGCAGGCCTGCGTCGCCAGTCTCTCCCGCCGCAGAGTAGCAGCGCCTTATGGCGTGGCAAGGCACAGCGAGCCGCGCCGAGGTTTGTCGGTATTACGGCGACATCGCTGTGTAAAGCTCAGAAACACGGCTGCCCCTCCTCGCTGAGACAGAGAGCCCAAATCCCACCCCTATTCTCTCTCCAGCAAACAGCCATTACTGTGTGTGGACGTAGTATGTGGCCTGGAGTACATATTTGATGTAATAATTATCACTGTGTGTTGGAGAGCGGGAGCACGAGAGTATGAGCGACTCACAAACGGAGGGGAAGGGGGGGGCTCCTTAAATAAAAATAAAGAGGTGTGAATATAGGGGTGTACATATTCCAGAGGAGTAAGGGAGTGATGGAAGGCCACAAATCCTTTCCTTAGCCCAACAACCCGAAGCGGAGGCCATTAAAAAGCAAAGGGAGCCGGGGCGAGATAGCGGAGGAGATTGATATGGCGCCACGGCAACGGTTTGGAGGGACGCAAACGTTAATGGCCCCACTGGGTTTTTAATGAGTGTTGTGCCCCAAACAAAACGAGCTAATTAGCGTTATCATCCATATATCAGACCATACGCACACCCATGCACGCACAGCACACGCATAGACACACTCTTATAAGAGCACTGTAGGCTACGCACAGGAAGGATGACTATAACGCAACCTACACATGCCTACACATGCCTATCATCGTGTTGAGAGTGTTACTCTTTGCTATTGTTGTTTTCTCTTCACATAATTTCTTTTGTAAAACATGAACACATAGAACTTGTCATGCCAACAGTGTTTTGATGTGAACTCCATCAAGCCGTTTCATTCTTTGGAATTGGATCACTCCGACCCGGCGCGCCCGCTCTCCGTCGCAGGACCATTTCGACCTGTTGCCATGGAGCGACACACCTGCCTCAAGCACACGCGTACGCGCACCCTCGTTCCAGCTCATGAGTCCGTGCCCTGTTTGCGAGGGGAGCGATTATGTCTACACTGGTTTAAATGCAGGATAACAACGGCACGAGCCAACGTCTGTAAGGGAGAGAGAGAGAGAGAGAGAGAGAGAGAGAGAGAGAGAGAGAGAGAGAGAGAGGGAGAGGGAGAGGGAGGGGAGAAACAACACAAGCCGGGCCTGAGCCAATATCCTGGCATTTGGACTCGTGAGCCCTTGTGTTTGTCACGCCACCGCCTTTTGCTTGACCACGTCGCTGTGTCAACCCCCACCCTGAATTATCTCGCTCGCGCTAAGCCTATTATAAAATCAATAAACAATTGAGCTTTTTTTTTCTTTTTTTTTTTTTCCACTCCCTTTAAATCTTGTTTCTCCTCTATATATCCTCTAAGATGAAGGAGAGGCATGCGGGCATCTTTAGCCATGTGGCAATGAGAGAGGGGAAGGAAGGGCGATAAATAAAGAAGAGATTGGGGAAGACAAGTATAGAGCTCAGCATACCCTTTGCTTTCACTGTCCCGGAGTGAATTGAGTCTGTAAGCAACTGACGTGCATGTTTGGGTCATTATCCAACTGTGTCTGTGCCAGCAGTGAGCTGCTTTGATCTGGCGCTGACCCTTAAATCTGCAGTATCACTGCACTTATTGGGTGCCACCAATAACAACATGATTCTGATTACAGAATGATGCACGTGTGATACGAGACTTCTTGTCCAGATAATTATATTATTTTCCCCTCTGCATACAGTCATATTGTTAATTGAGTATGCAATGTGCTGTGAATCTGAACCAAAACACTATTCTCCTTCAACCCCATTCTTGGAGACGAGGTTCATTGGGAACTAAGGTTTCAACTGGTGTCAGCCCCTTTGTAACAGCAAGCTACATTTTGCCGTGTAGTTTCCAGAGGTTGCACCGAGTTTGTGAGAATGATTGAGGGATTTTTAATTTTCACATGCTTGAAATGTAATAACTCTTCGGTCGATAAAAATCAACAAACACAGTCTCTGACAGCTGATTTAAAAATTGGGCATCAAAAAAGAAATAATAAAAGTGGAAATAAAACACGAGACAGTTAAAGATTTTAATTTGTGCTGTCAGTTAAAACTAATACGTCAAACTCAGCAGCAGGGAGATGACAATGTAAACCCTTTTCTTCAATGTCGGAGAACGTGTGCACACGCGTACGCGCGCACACACACACACATTTCATTCTTTAAATGTTTGTACTTATTAAACATCTTTTTTTTATTCTTTTTTTATTTTTCCTGATGTTGCTTTTGTTGTGTGACACCATAATAAGGTAAGTAATTTGAAGGTAATAAACCCTCATGTGTATCTCATCTGCATCAGAGCCGAAAAACTGCGGCAGACATGGTTTGTTAGGTTCGGGCCTGCTCTCAGCCATGCGCGCTGTGTACTGTACAGTGGCTGGACATTTGACTGCAACAGATTTCGCCAAGCTGTTGGTTGAGTCATCCTGGACTGGATTCGTCAAGCTGGCCACCGTCTTGGCAGACCCACCCCTCAACACGACTGTCATTGGCTGACCCTTTGCTCAGCCAAGTCCTCATTGGCCAAACCGTCGCCCCCTTGAGCCAAGATCTGATTGGATGACTCAAAAGAACCCTGGCACGCTCTCTGATCGGGGCGGTCTAATGGAGGATGGACGTGGATTATCAGTGTTGATCATCCACACTCCCCTCCCTGGCTAATAATTGGTCCCTGGAGACCAGGCCACAAGCAACCCAGCAGTGGGCTGCGTCCTAACCAGCACTTGGCCCAGCTCAGGGCTGCGTCCAGGGTTGGCCCTATACAGTCCTCGTGTGGGTTGCCGGTAGTGACGGTGCCGCAGGCACAGCATAATGTTGACATGCGTGTGTGTGTGTGTGTGTGTCCCTCCCCCGTTCCAACCTCCCCCCACCATACGGAGGGATACATCGATGGCCACCCTTATATACAGTCTCACAGTGGCAAGAATTGCTTATGGTAGTAGGCTTTTTATTTTAATTTTATTTTGTCTACCTGACTCGCAGCACTGAGATTGGCAGCTGTCGTGATTCCGTCAGCCACCAATTATAGCACTCCTGTCTCTGTCTGTCATTCAATATATTTCCGGCAGGACAGGCTACCGTGGTGAATGTTAGATTCCCAACATTCGCGCTAGATTCCTGCTCAACTCGTCTATACTGTGCATGGCCACGCTGCTTCGAAGGTGAAGTCAGCGATCGTAAGCTTGTCTGTGTACACACTGACGAAATATTACGGTGTTTCTACATCAAATTGTTTATTGTAAATCGGGACACAAAGAAAGTGGTGCACACCGTACCATACAACAACGTTATCCCAGCCTTGGCAATGTGTGTCCAATGTTGGGGGAGGGGGGGGGGGTTCTGACGCAACACCCTATGGCATTGAAACGAGAGGTGTTTGTTTTTTATCGAGTTCAAATATCAACAATCTTTCCCCAGCATCCCCTGACTCCAGCTTTATGACTCCTCAGTGTTAAGTCGCTTTGGGTAAAAGCAGCATGCTAAGTGATGATGTTTGAACTAGCCCATGCTAATAAACTGTATGGGCAGGCATTGCTGCACTGCAAATGCCCCTCCGCTCACCTCTCAAGTCCCTGTTTGAAAAGCCTCCATGTCACCGTGTCAACGCGCTGTTCCCTGGGCTGTGCAGGGAGAACGGCACTCTGGCGTATACTCGGCCTCTTTTTTCCTCTCTCTCTCTCTCTCTCTCTCTCTCTCTCTCTCTCTCTCGCTCTCTTTTCCCTTTACTTCCTCTGTTCCGTACTGCTTCTTCCCTTATTTCCACTGGGAGGAACACTGACCTCATTTGTGAGGACAATAACCCCCTTGACTTTGGGGATTAAGACATGAAACCTTTGTGGATTAATTAGGTTCGGCGCTGAATTCATTTTGTCGCTATGGAACACGATAAAAGAATAGGAAGGAGGCAAAATGGGATGTGGGCTGTAGCCTGTATTGTCAATGTGTTGTTTGTCCAAAATTGCTATGTTGAAAAGAAAAAGCAGAAAGGAGATTGAAAAAAATGCAGGGACCGATCATATTTAATTCCTCCAATGGAATGGAAATTGCATCTGTTCAGTGGGTTAAGCGTCAGTTTGGGGAGCAACGGCAACACAAACTGTCAGCCCGCAGAGAGCATTATACAGTCTCTTACATCAGTACAGTCTTTAAACCGGGGTTTTCTGAGAGCATGAAGACAGCCTACTGAGCTTAAGTCTTTGGCAAGGTTACACATGCAAATATGGCTTTGCCGGACTATCTTCAATCCGCATTATGTTGGAGCGTGCGTCTGTGCATTCACGCCTCTAGATCTACTCTTAAGCTTGTCACACATAGTGTAGCAAACAATACCGCAGGAATCACATTGTCTCAGTTGTCTTGGTAACAAAGCAAAGTGTTTGTTTTCCAAGATGCGGCACGATCGCAATTTAGACGCTTTACACCTATTGTGTTTTTGTTTTTTGCTCGTGTTTTTGTGATTTTTTTGCTTTCCAGTCAAGAGCATATGTTACTTGAATGTATCTTTAACTCGCAAAAGGGGCTGCTAGTTAGGTGTTTTGTTTACAAAATAACAAAGGTGTTTATTTCACCACAAGGCACAACAGAAGATGTGTTAATGCACGCTTCATGTTGTCTAGTGGGCTCTGTAAATAAAAGAGACTGTTGCCTTATTAGAGTAACACCTTTCGAATGCGACAGCCCCAGGTATGCATCCCTTATGGACCAAGTGTTGAACATGTGCTTGATGAGTACTCTTTCCACAGTTTCATTTACAGCTCCTCTAATGAACCTCTTGTCATATCTCTCTTCCTCTCTTTACACTGCCTATAGTCAGTAGTAACTTTTAGGTTTTTTTTTGTGTCTGCTTTCAGTTAGTCTCAGCCTCTGCGTCGCTTAAGCAACTGTGTGCTGAACGTCTGATACATATATACGCTTGTAAGTTCAACTTACTTTTCCAGAAGTGAAGATTCCAGAAGTGAAGAAGTCAATTTTCATTGGCTGTTAGAATTGTCACTCACAAAGTCTGTATCCTTAATTCCGGCGTGATGCTAGTGCAGATGTACAGAGGCCATGTCATTACGTTTCCCAACGGATTCCTCAGTGTAAGTTTAACGTAGGACTTGGTCATTGAGTTATGCACTTTTTGGTCATGCGTGTCAATCAAAATACTATACCTCCCCTGTCAAGTAGGCGGAGCTTGACACAGTTAACCAGCGCTGTCTCAGACGCTACGTAGTGAAGGCTGGCTCTGTGAGACCTGCGAGACTTCAGTTACCATTGTCTGACATGCAACACGTGCAACATGTATTCATGCAGGCGAAAAGGTTATGATGCTGCCTCATGCGATCCTCTGAATGTCAGAATAGGTTTAAGGCCTAAGCCTCTCTGTCAATCTTGTATATGGTGTCATACCCGGAGATATTATGGCCCTGCACTCATCTTGCCGCAGTTATTACAAAATAGAGACTACCACAATCCTTCAAATATTCTGAGGCATTTAAACCTTTTGAAATTGAACATTTCCATGACCGTACAAGTGTTATCACTTTGTCATTTATAGTGTAAGAGAGGACGTCTAGCCTGACACATTTCTTTTAACTTTTCCCCAGAACAAATTCCTTTCAACTTTTTGCAGCACAAAGCACTAAAACCAACCACGACACAGGATCTCTTTTTAGGCAAGCAGAGCCTTTACTTAGGCACCTGCAGTGCCATGCTGCTTACCCCTAGGGCCTCAGTCCTGCCTGCGAGAACTTAGCTTACCCTCTCTGGAGGAACACAGGTTTATCCGGAGCTTTCATAGAGAGGGGATCGCAACCCTCCCAAGCGGGTCCAATTCCTCCTACCGCTTAAGACAGGGAGCTAAGGAGTCTAAGAGTCAGGGATAAGTCACCTGCTGTCCTCCTGGGAGAACGGATTGCCTCCCCCCCTTCCACCTTCCCTGCAGGGTAGTAAGGTGTAATTGTGCCGATGCAGTCCGTCCAGGGCCAGAACCAGGTATTTGCTATTAGACACAGTGATGAGGATTGGATTGGAGGAGAGGGGAGCGGATGGGAAAGGCTTCTTTGGTCAATCCTCTCGCCGACATAGTCTTTTCTTTCTACCAGTTTTGGCTGATGCTTGGCAGTCAGTGGAGGATTTCAGTTTTTTGTCCACACCGGCGTCCCCCATTTATTGCTTTGTCTTTTGGGGGGGAAATGAAGGGCAGAAAGAGGGTGAGGAATTGAAAGTTTGCGGGGGAAAGTTTTTGGAGGACGTTTCTGGATTACATTCACAAGGCACAAGCTGCGCACAGTGTGAGCATGGCACGCTGTCAATGAGATCTATTTCCATGACGATTATTTTTATACCCTGACAATCAGGCAGCCGACAGCACTTTACCACACAGAGAAAGAAAAAAAAATTATGAAATCCAGCAAAGTCCTTCTTCCAATTGGATACACCCTTCGTAACATTTTCCCTGTAAATACTAACAAAGCCATGAGGGACTCGATAATGACAAGGTAACAACCTTCCCTTTCCTAGCCTCAAAAATCCCTGTTTTAGCCTAGATAAGTGTCCTGTTGAGTTGTCAAGTTTAAGAGCACCGATCTCATGTGTTTAGCTGATCGCATGCTCTCGACTGCTCAGCGTTGCGGTAAATGAAACATCTGATGGCTTTCTGAAATTCAACGTGTTGGACAGGTGAGATGTTGCAGCAAGCGACACTTTTGTGATGTGTGTTAGCACAGTGTCACCCCTCCCCATCTGTAAGCCTTCAAGTGTGCATGCGTGTGTGCGCGTGCGTGCGCGCGGAGAGTGTTGTGTACGCACACTAGTTTTCACGGAAATAATATTTGTGTAAAGGAGTAGTTTGCTGCCTCCCAAGAACGCTACGGCTAAACAAACGATTTGGAATTCAGCGCTGTATTCAGTTTAACTATTTGACTTCGTTTTGGCAGCTCCGAAAAGGGTGCATATTTCGACAGTGTCACGGGGAGAGTGTGGGGGGGGGGGGGGTGGGAGATGGCAAATGCTTTGCCTGCATCTGC
>JAODUH010000018.1:7303532-7316737 GCA_027564835.1 Typhlichthys subterraneus | reverse complement strand
TTGTGTGGTTTTGTTTATGTGTATGCACGAATGCCTATGTGTGTGTGATTGTGTGAAGCGATTACTTTAGTGTGCACATGCATGTGTGTGTATGTGCTCACATGTTTATGCTACAGTAAATTAATAGTAAGGCTTTATCCCACTAAGGATTATTTCTTAATACAAACAGCTGATTGGTCAGGTGCTTTGACATTTAAGCTGCCTGTTGCATTTTCCGCCCAACAGTGGAACTTGTGCATTATCAAATCTTATCAAATCTTGTGCTTGCCACATTAAACAAAGGCTATATTTAAATCACATTATCAAATCCACTTGCCACATTGAACAAAGGCAAGATTTAAATCACACAGTATCCCAATCTTGCCATCATTGTCCCTTCTTTAATATTTTCCTCAAGTAGTCAATTACTCTCTATTTTGAACTTAACCGCCCGTCACCCAGATATTCATAAACGATTACAATATAAGCTTTGAAATAATTGCGACCGTCAGCACGTGGACCCATTGGTTGTGTTATAAACGCGATTGTTGAATTTGACGATGACACATTCACCTCTGATTATTTTTCTGTCAACACATTTCCCGGCTGTTGTTTTTCATCTTAGAGATTCGTTTTCAGCAGGTGATTATGTTCATAACAGCGTGTTGTAGCACCAAACTGTGCATCTTTTAGCGGCAAGTCTGGCAGGGAGGCGGGGTCAAAACTGTTAGCGCCCTATCATGTCTCTGACAGCTACCTGTCAAAATCAGGTCACGGAACAGGGACGTGTGAAGAAAGTGCTATGCTGACATAACAAAATGTATATTTATTTCCCAATGAGGGGTGGGGGTTCATTGTTCATTTTCGACATGTTTCTGCCCTATGCTAGCTAGCGATGATGGTAGCGTGGATAAAAATGCTAGCGCAGAGGAGGAGGAGTGGGCCCGGGCCAACCGACAGTGTTCCGGAAGACGCTGAAAAGCTTCTGAACTGTCAGCATTCTGTCAGGGAGGGAAAACAGCGTGGCACGTGAACCTGTTTGATGCGCTTGACTTTGTGTGGCGTTAGCACATTTGAGTGAAGCACAAGAGGACAATGTGTGTGTGTGTGTGTGTGTGTGTGGGGGTGTTAGGCAGTACATGTGAACGGTTGGTTTGAAGTGACACTCAACACACCTTCCCATTTGTCTCTCCCCCATCCTTTGTGTATATGCGTGCGTGCGTGTGTGTGTGTGCGTGCATGTGTCTGCTCCAGATGTCGGGGAGGACCTTGGTAAGGCGAGCAGCAGCGTTCAGCCGTCCCTGTCGCAGCACCGAGAGCGTAGCCTGGCTGCTTCAGCGGCGGCGGCGGCGGTCGCGTCCAAGGACTGCCCCTACTGCGGCAAGTCCTTCCGCACCTCGCACCACCTCAAGGTCCACCTGCGGATACATACAGGTCAGTGGAGACACGTTCACACGCGCAGAGCGTTCGTATTGGCCTGACAGCTTGTCGAGGGCCGGCCCCCGCTGCAGCTGAATGAACGGCATGTTGTGTATCTCTGTTGGAAGAAAGGGAGGCAGGAAAGAAAGAAAGAAAGAAAGAAAGAAAGAAAAGACAATCATGAAGAGGAAGGAAGGAAGTCTGTTTCTCCAGTTCTCTAACTAAAGTATTTCTAGCAAAAGCTAAGAGCACAGCTGTGGGGAGCATTCAAATTACAACATTATAGCTGCTTGAAAATTAGTGCTACAATAGGCACCCTATGATTCACTGTCATCAATTTCATTTGTAACACATAATTCTCACCTATTAGTCATAATACTGTTTGGTCCCTGGATGTAAGTGGTTTCCCCAGAGATATCTTCTTGGCTTTAATTCATTAGATATCTGATTAAAACATGGTGTAAAAACCTGTTCACGCTAGTGTGGTAATAGTCTAGAACTAGAAGGTTCTCTCATAGAAGTCTCACAGTCATTCAGTAGGGCCACATTGTGGCCTTTTTGTGTGTTTTTTTTCATCACCATTATTCAGTTGAGCTCCAATTAACAAAACAAGGGTTCAGTGTGCGCCGATGACAAAATCAGATGGAGATTTCACACTCAGTAACTCTGAATAACTTCCATATACCAAAACAAAGCCACCCTGTTCATACAAGAGTTTAGGGTTTATGTGTGGGATGATGGGACCAATGCATAGGCTTTACTGTTGGTGTGTGTGTGTGTACACATCAACTATACATCTTGCTTATAAAAGGCCTGGGTTTATAATAACCTGTGTTTATTGTTGCAGGCGGGTTAGTAGCCGAGTCAGAGTAATGATGTGGACAGTGACCAGGGCGAGAGAGGTTGATGGTGTAAGAGCTCGGCTGGTATTAGCCACAGCATTGGCATCAGAAACGCCCCACTAGCTATCCAGGTTAAAGTCACAATTAGACCACGTAGAGGGCACCTTACTTCAAGGACACCGGGTAATGTACTGTAGGTAGTACATCAGTTGCGTAAAGTCGGCTGCCTACGAGCCTTTGTGACGAGACTTGCGTTGAGAGTCCAGGCTCAACTTTGTGGGTCTTACCTTTGGCATGAAAAAAAAGCATTAAACTCCATTAAACTAGACTGTTAAGCTTAGAATGGTAAAAAAACACACACAATTAAACTCAACAGAGACCAGTAATCATTAGAGGAAATTGGATTTTCTGTTTATTTCGCCAACTCCAAGGCTTGTAGGCCGCAGTGCGATCATATTCTCCTGAAAAGCCTCGTCCGGCCAGACCCGCCTCTTTAGCTTCACTTTCTCCGTTTCAATACGCGGTAATCCTCAAGCACTAGGGAACGCCACTCGGACTGAAGCGCTCACCGCCGAAAATGGAAAACCCTCGCAGCTGAGACAAGAAAAGAAGAGAAGAAGAGGGAAAATAAATCAATGCTAGGGTTCCGTATTTCCTTCCTCCGCGTATTGCGATTCAATCTCTTTCCTGCTCCTCTCTTGTTTAATTCTCCTCAGCCCCCACCCCCACACGCAATTCCTTCACTCTCTCCTCAGTGCACTTAAAAGGCAGACCGTGAGACCACCCGTACAGTAAAGTCCTTCTCCGGGCCTTAATAAGACATGCATGCCTCAAGTCTGGAGGGGAATTAGAGAGCGTGCTGTATAGCATAGTAGCGCTCCTGATGTTCTGACATAATTAGGATCTCTGTGTTAAATGGCATATCCAGGTCACGGCCAGGCCACCCCCCCCCACTATGTGCGTTTGTGTGTGTGTGTGTGTGTGTGTGTGTGTGTGTGTGTGTGTGTGGGTGTGCGATTGCAGGGGGTGGTTGTTAGGGCATCTGCTACCCAGCAGTGAGAGAGTGAAATGCACTGAGCTATGTCTGCTTTGAGTGGTACAGTAAGGGTCCCCGTGAGGGCCATATAACATTCACGTAGAAACTGAGGCCCCATGCCGGGCCTAGTGTTAACTCGTTCAGCAAAGTAGACGCACACACACACACACACACACAGAGACAGACATATACATTAGCGTTATACACTTACAGTATATAGTAACGCTGCTTGTACGTCAACCCACGCTGCTCTCTCAAATGCACTGTAATACCTTAGCATTAAATATGGCAAGGGGGGTTATTATGTCGTGCCTAGCAGGAAGGCAGAAAGGGCAATCCTCTATGGAATGTGGATCCAGGCCTATCCCAACACACTAGTGTAGCCCCTCAACGCACACAAGAGAAAACATACTTGATGCATCTACAACATGTGGCCATTAAATCATCCCCAACCTAATCACACCAATTCCGCTGTGACACTGTGATTACTGTACGTCCAAAAGACGACGTTACTCTCCACACTCTCTGTGCAATGCACGGATATTCACAGATGACAGCGAAGCCCCCCCCCCCTTCACCCTAATGCAACGAGAACGGCACAATAGAGTTGCTTACCGAACCGCCAGAGTCTGCATTGTGTAACGTTAGCGGAGATTAATGAGCGGCTAACGTCAGCTTGAAAGAAATGAAGTGAATTTAAATTTCTCTAAAAGTTAAAGAGCTAATGTTACAGTATTAATTTCCTCTTGAACAGTGAGTGGGAAAATATCCATTAGCGAAATTAACCACAGTTTTCTAGGTAGCTAACATTGTACGGCTGTGGCGCTACAGTACAGTGTGGGGCCACAGCTAATGAACACACTGCAGTGGGTGATATTTCATTATACAAATTAATGCTCACATTTTAATGGGAAAGTCACATAATGAATCTAGGCTTCAGTGACAGCAATTAGAGGCCCAGATTGTCCCCTTCTGGACAAGCCACTATTTAGCAGTAAGCAGCTGTGTGTAAAAAATAAAAAGGTCCTCACTCTTGACAATAGCCTCGCATAACTTCAGGCAGGGTGGCATTACCAATATGAGTCTCTGCTCACCTTTTAAATGAGGGTTTGGTGTGTGTGTGTGTGGAGGGATTGGGGGGGGATGATAAAGGAGAGGCAGGACTCAGCCATGTCACTTAACCTTAACCTAACCTTGTAATCAGAATGAATCAACGATGGACCTGTGATCTCTATCCCCATTCCTCTTCTCACCACTTATATTGTCCCTTCCTCTCTCCTCTAAGCCTCTCAGTTAATATTATGTTGCTATTTCTACATGTAATATGTTTAGTCTGTCCAACTGCCAATGGTGTCCTTAAAGCTGCATATGCTTATTGCCATATTGGTGACACCATCTGGCCAGGAACCTCAACTGCATACTCTAACTGAGCTGAAAGCATTTTTGAACAAGCCATATCATTTGTCCCCGCAATGTACGAGTAAATACAGTACACTGCAAACCTGTGGTTTCATGTTATCCTGCCCTCTCTTTGGCTTGGGAAGAACAATTGCAATACCATTGGCAATTACAAGATATTTGTTAGTAAAAACATACATCTTTATTAACGGCACACGTTACCTCTTAAGCACTACCTCTTAAATAGCATCTTGCTAGCTGCCGTTGGCCAATAACCTAATATGTTTGCTCTATCAGCCAAAAGGAAATACCTCTACCAGTATGTCATATGTTTGAAGAATGTTAGT
The DNA here is from genome assembly GCA_027564835.1 of Typhlichthys subterraneus. Taxonomy (NCBI): domain Eukaryota; kingdom Metazoa; phylum Chordata; class Actinopteri; order Percopsiformes; family Amblyopsidae; genus Typhlichthys; species Typhlichthys subterraneus. The sequence continues at coordinate 7,311,716 of JAODUH010000018.1, read as the reverse complement.
CCCTCTACAGACTTGGGTGTTTACCCGTACTCGTGACTATGGCACAGACACAACACGAAGCCCGGTGAATTCAGCATGACTCACACAGATGAACACGGGGCATCCCAAACAGACACAGCAGCCAACACAGGAATCCACAGGACGGGAGATAATACTGTATGCTGCAAGGTGTTGCTTCAAAGTTTATGATCTTGTCTTTCTTTTGTCTGTTTGTTGTTTTTTTATCTCCACAGCACTCCAGAGACCATGTGACTTTTTATACACACATTTTATTAACAGTGAATCAAATTAGTTTTACAAATAGAAGTACCTGATTGATGTAATGTTAATTTCTGTATCTATTCCTTTTACTGTATTTAGTGTCATATGTATTACCTACTGTACACCCTGGTTATCAATCATACTGATTATTTACTAATATTGCAGCTCTCACTTGCAATAAATTAAGAAGAATAGCAGAAGCACAGTTCTAAAGTATTTATTAAGAATTAAATTACCTGCAATAATTGTTTCAGAAGATATACAAAGTTTACAAAGTTCACCACAAGCACATATTGAGCTATTTTTAAACTCCCAGATAGCAATTTCCTGGTTTGGCTGCAGCAGTGATCTGTCATGTGGCTGGAGGTTGTGCTGTTTGCGCTGATATCAATTAAAAGTGGATTAACGGGTACATAATGACCTTTAGCAGTAAATTGTGTGTAATGTTGCAAGGCAGGATACAGTATATTCCCCAGATGTCACCCAGGCCCCTGACGTATGATGGAGCAGATGTCTTAGCCGGTCCAAATGGCCCACGAAGATGCACACAAACACACACACACAAACACACACACACACAGGCACACTCTGTCACATGTGAACACGCACATACACGCACACACACGCACACACACACACTCATGCACATGTGCACGTTCACATTAACACGTGCAAATACAGAGAGAATTACTCACACTAGTGGCTCTGAAACTGCAAACCTCTATAGGAAATTTCACACACACACACGCACATGCACACGCACACACACACACACACACACAAACATACACGCACACACGCACACACGCACACACACGCATACACGCACACACACACACACAAACACACGTACATGCACACACACACACACACATCTTAATTGTTTTTTATTCTTATTTTAGTTATGTTGATATAACACTACATGTAATCTTAATTTCCCCTAATGCCCATTAACAACCTTTTAGAAAAGAAAATAAAAAGCAAAAATAATTATATATATATATATGTATATACTGTATGAAATCACATCAGTCTAATTTCTGTCTAATTTGGCTCCTAGAATATAATTTTGTCCAGTTAGAGGGATGGAGAATGATCATTTGCATCAGGGACGTTTCCTTATTAAATCAGTACTAAGCCTCTGTTCAGCAGCTCACAGGAGAAGCACTTATTGGGTTAAAAGCTAATCTCGCATGGTTTATTTTAAATATACTCTGTGCTTCACAGGCACCCCAGTGTAAAAGAAAAGATATCAAATCACCCTGTCTTTCTATCTATAGATGAGTCTATCTGTCTCACATGCCTGCTCTCTCTCTCTCTCTCTCTCTCTCTCTCTCTCTCTCTCTCTCTCTCTCTCTCTCTCTCTCTCTCTCTATCTCTCTCTCTATCTCTTCTTATTTCCACACCATTCTTTCTTTTGTACTCTATTCTTTTCTCTCCTGTATCAATATTGTATTGAGTGGGTGTTTGTGGCCCTTTATTTGGAATCTCTGCAGTAGGTCTGCAGAGTCTTTTTCTGGAATGGTGCCCTCCAAATAATGATAAATTACTTGAGCAGTATGCCATTTGCTAATTATATCCATGATTTACTACACAGCCCGACTTAAATCATTCAAACCAGCCTTGCGTAACAATGCATTTTTTTTTCAGTTTCTAAAATGGTTTCCATGTGTAAAATCTAAACATTTTACAGCCACACACACACACACACTGTATATATATACACACCAACATACAGCACTCGACAAACATTCCATTTTATTATACATTTTGAAAATGGCCACTTTTATTCGTTCATCACACACAGAATCATTTACCCTTCTAACAAAAATTATATTTGTGTAACTTGCAATGTATAAAAGCAAACCAAGCTTAGCATTTTGTATCTGTTCATTGTGGAATGATTCCGTATTTTGCTCGGATTCCAATCCTATTTTAATTGCGAGCAGGATATGTTCTATTCCGACCTAGGTAATAATGATTCAAAATGCAAAAGGGAGATCCACTTCTGGCAGAATGATGCTGTTGTTTTACCATTATCCAGAAAGGATCATGAATATGGATGTGCACTGTAAGCAAGCATGTAAACCATTCTCCCCCTTATATGTGGTAATACTGTATATATGGTAGGCCTACATCACATTGATTTGTATACACTTACAGTACAAGTGACTCATAATATTCTTAATCATAGGGTTACAAACAAATATTCCTAAAGTTTGACACCAGCATGTGGTTCACATATGCAGCATCATACATTTCCTCCCCATTTTTTGCTAACAGACTCAGTTTATTTTATGGGAGGGTAGCATCCATATTTTCCCTGCTAGTTCAGTCTACTGCAGAGTTGCTTCAGCGGCCGTGGAGCGCCTATTCGCTCTGGCTGATTTATGCTTCCAAAGATAAACTGCAAATAGAGAATGTCCGAGAAATCGCGCTCTCATCGCCAAGACAGCAAACAAGGCCAAAACAGAGGCGCAACAAGCCCACCGCAGTACACACGCACACACACACGCACACACACACACGCACGCGCGCACGCACACGCACACACACATACACACACAAACACACTACAGATCTACAAATTAAATTAAACACACAATAACACACCAAAAACACAAACACACGCACACACACGCACACACACGCACACGCACTCACACACGCACGCACGCACGCACACACGCAGACACTGATGCGCACACACACGCACACACACAGACACACACACACACACACACACACACACTGTGTCTTCAATGAAAAGGGTCACTAATTCTGAATTGAGAATGTTGTTATTAAAAAAAGCACTGTGTTATAGCCTAGCCAAACATTTTCATATGGTTGTGTTTTTTAAAAGCCCCTCCCCTAATCCGTCCGTGCGTATTAATTGTTTCTGATGCTGACCTAATGCAACTCAATTACCAAACATCCACTTATTTTGTTATTTGGCGGCGGCCAATGAAAGGCGGAACATTCCTTAGCGCTGCTCATCTGACCTCATTTCATGTGTTCAGGGAGGTTACATGACTCTAGGGTTCACAGCCCCCGTTCCAATAAATAGGCTTTGATATACAGTCAATCTAATAATAAGGTTAATTATTTAATCTCTTCCTCTTTCTCTTTCTCCCTCTCCATTTATCTCCCTCCCTCCCTCCTGCCATTCCTCTCTGTGTTCATCTGTCTTCCCTCTCTCTCTCTCTCCCTCCCTCCCATCTCCCCATGTGCACTGTGACCAGGAGAGAAACCATACCGCTGTCCACACTGTGACTACGCCGGCACCCAGTCAGCCAGTCTGAAGTACCACCTGGAGCGCCACCACCGCGAGCGCCAGAACGGTGTCCCCGCCCCCGGTGGCTCCTCCTCGTCTGGCCACGCGCTCCCGCTTCCCCTCTCCTCCTCTTCCTCCTGCGCCTCCATCTCCGAGCACAAAGAGGACCACGGGAAGGGCGTGGGCGTCTTCGCCCGCCCGGACGTCCTGCGCGCCGTCTTCAAGGGCGTCCCGCCCAGCCTGGACTTCCGGGGAGGGGCTCTGCTGCCCCACCAGTGGGCCCCGCCCGGCACAGTGTCCCCGCGTGACCGCGACCGCCACTTCGACTCGCCCTCCGAGAGCGGGAGCATGAAGAGCCCCTCCGACGCCGTTCTCCCGCCCTCCCTGGTCTCTGCGGCGACTGACAGCCCCCCTGCCAGTTTTTCTGACCTGGGCAGGGCCTACCAAAGCATGATGGGGGGTGGCAATGGGGTCCATTTCCAAGGCTCCCTGCAGGCCTTCATGGACAGCTTCGTCATCAACTCCATGAAGAAGGAGCTCAAGGAGGGCCCACTCCTGCTGCCGCCGCTGCCGGCTCAGCGCTGTTACTACGACAACAACAGTGGCGAACCCAAATCCAAGCGGGCGGCGGCGGCGGCGACCACCTCCATTGTCTCCGCCGGCGGCGGCGTCTCATCCGCGGAGCCGGAGCGTGAGGAGGCGGCGCCCGAGGGCAACCGCGGAGCGCCGGCGCCACCACCCGGAAGGTCCCAGTACGAACCCCTGGACCTGTCCGTCTCGGTGCGGCCCGAGTCGGCCTCCGGCGCACTGCCCGGCTCCTCCGTCACCATCCAGGACAACGTGGCCTGGCATGGCTGCCTCTTCTGCTCCTACTCCACCGCCTCGCTGGAGCTCATGGCCCTCCACCTGCAGGCCAATCACCTGGGCAAGGCCCAGCAGCAGCAGCAGCAACGCACAGACCCCGGCAACAAGGAGCTCCATGGAGAGGCCGCCTCCATCCACCACCCCCACCACCACCACCACAACCACCACCCCACCTCCAAGGCCCCGGGCCTGGGCTTCGACAGGGACGGCGACGGGGTCAAGAGCCACGGCGGGTGGAACAACCACATGGACATGGCCGCCCCCCACAGCAATCCCTTCCAGAGCGACTTCTACAGGCAGTACGGGCTGTACGACAGCTCCCCCAGGGCCAGCCAGGGCCCTCAGGCGGGATACGGCGCCCCGGCAGAGCAGGGCTTCGACATGGCCGGTGGAGTCCAGGCTCCTGTAAGCCGGGGGTCGTCTTCCTCCGCCGGTGACGAGCAGGGCTCCGAGCGGGGCTCCTGCTGCGAGGAGGACGAGGAGGAGGAAGAGCGGCCCGGGTCCGAAGACGAGGAGGAGGCGGGCAAGGCCAGGAAGGCCTCTTTATCGGCCAAGAGGCAGCGCCGCCACGGCAACAACCGCCGCAACCACACCCATGAAGAAGCAGAAGAAGAAGACGAGGATGACGAGGAGGAGGACGAAACGATTGCCGGAGAGGCGGGGGAGGAAGATGAGGAGCAGGAGGATGAAGAAGACGAGGAGGGGGACGAGGAAGGCCCGATGGACACGGAGAGAGAGGAAGAAGACGACGATGCCCCGGACCTCCGCCGCAACCGCTCCACGCGGCTCCGGGGATCCTCCTCTTCCTCCCCGGCCCCCCAGAGAGGAGGAGCAGGAGGGGCGGGCTTCGCGGCGTGCTCCCCTGGCCTGTCTCCGCTCTCCGCGATGCCCCACAGCCAGGCGGAGAAGCAGTGGCAGCAGCAGCAGGTGGGGTCAGACCCCCTGAAGGCCGACCAGCAGGGCCACCTGGAGCAGCAGATGAGCATGGACATGCTGTCCGTGCTCAGGGCCTACAGCAGCGACGGCCTGGGGCCCTTCAACGGCCTGGGAGGGGGGATCTCCAGCGCGCCCACCATGGGGGGCATGAAGAGGCCAGAGGCGCCAGGTGAGTGTGTGTGTGTGTGTTTAACCCCCATCAGCACACAGATGTAGGAGCCACCTGCAGCCACAGTGCAGCCATGCACTTTAACAGTGAATATCACCACCATGCACACACACAGGCTACACACAAATACACAACACACACTCACACACAGAGATGACACACACACACACACACACACACACGCAAACACACATACATACATACACGACAAACATACAAACACACACGCACACACACACACACACACATACAGTCGACACACAAATACACAACACAAGAACACGCCAACACACACACACACACACACACCTACACACACCTTTCCCTAAACCTCAGACTCTTACTAAAGATTCTTGAGATTGCCTCTGAAGTGATTTAAGCCTTATTTCAAGCAAGTTTAGAAGCTATCGGCATGGCGAGCAGCAACAGATTAATCTTTATTACACGTTTATATTACTTGGAGAGTGGCGGCTTCTCCAGCCTCGTCCCACCCTCCCCCGCCCCGGCACGGAGGGAATAGCCCAGCTTGAGAGAGAGCAGGACCCCCGGCTTCTGTTAGCTGCTCCTCCACAAGTCTCCTAACTATCTGGGCTCTCATAAAAGGCACGTCCCAAAAGCACATTACTTTATAAGAGCTGCACATCTATGACCCTGTGAAAAATGAAGCTTTCATAAATCCACTACTAAGGTTATGGCCACTCCTTGAGACTGAGGTCTTTTTGCGTGTTCTTCTGATGCATTTATTTTCTACTTTCCGCCTTTGCAGTTTTTTTTAAATGTTTTCATTTTTTTCTGAAAAACTGAAGAAATTATAAATGACCCACTTGACCAGTTGAGCTTTGAATTTGTGGTTATAGCATTTTATTTGGTCAACATCTACACATACAGTGACATGTACTGTATATTAATATATAGTTAAGCATTTCTATTTAGTCTAGCTCTCAAATATTCTTTAATTATTAAAACAATTTAATATTTTGAATGCAAACCCTTTGACTGTTTAAGTATTTCAGAAAGTAGACTAGTAGTTTTCCACATATACCAAACAATGCAGTACTGCTTATATTTAGATTATATTACAAATAATATTTGAGAAACCATCCTCACACTTAGAGTATGTATGCATACTGCTCGTACAAAGAATTCAGTGAAACTGTAGACATACCTATAATAATTATGTGACCCCGTTGGTAATGAACCAACAGATGTATGTGTCTATCTGACCTTTCCATCTGACACAACATAATCTGTTGTCATGGAACCGGGCTCTCTGCATATCTAAACCATCACAAAGGCATTTTCACATTCATAAATACGAGGGCTGTGTTTTCTCTTTTATTTAGCAGAGATATTCCTTTGTGTGAGAATGCCCTGGTTTTTTTTCTCTCGTCTGATCAGGAAGCCGCTGAAAGCATGCCTTGTGACGTAGCCGTTTCCACTGCAACTAAGAACGCTTGACCTTTTTAGATAAGGCTTTGTCTCCACAACAAAAAGCCTTTCTTTTTTGTTGTGTTTTTGTCCTAGTCCGAGTCAGGCTTTCATTGTAATAAGAAGGCACAGCTGGTGATTATGTGTCCAACCTCATAGCAAAAGATACTCCCCCCACATATCTGTAACCCCATTGAAACCTCTTGGATGGCACCATAGATAGCATAGAAAAAGTGGTATTGCTGAATGGGTGGGAAAGTGTGTGCGGTAGGTGTGTGTGTGTGTGTGTGTGCGTGTGTGTGAGAGTATACAGTATGTATATACATGTTAGTGTACTGTATGTACCCGTGTGTGCGTGTGTCATTATCTTCATGTCATTATGTTTGTCAATTCCCTGACAGTGACCTTTGTGCCAATTCACCAGCATGCCACAATGTCTTGCATGCCATTGTGTTCTGCAACACATAACATTACACCAGCTAGATCACCATATTAGGTTAGCAACAGTAGGCTTAAGGTTAGATCCATGTACTAGGTTGGCATTTAAGGCTGTAAGGAAAACTTTAAATATTTGTTGAAAACACACATTTTGTATTTGTATTTGTTATATTGTGTTCCTTCTGTGGTTAAATGATGAGAGGTATTTTACAAATTACAGAACATTACAGAAAAGCAGAAAGCTCAGGTCGACAAGATGGGAAGTGTTTTGATCCTATTGTTATTTTAGTTATCATTTGCAATAGATGGTTCACTCAATCTAGAATACAACACCAACAACAAAGTAAACCCCCTTGACGGGGTCACCCAGTGCAAAACGCAGGGGCTACACACATTCCTCTGTTTGGAGGGTGGGGTTGGCAAAGATGTCAGCAAAACTCATTTCAGACCTGGCAAAATGTGATTATCTGGAGTGGGTTTGTATTAGGTTTGTATGCAAATAGAGCATAAATCATTAATATATCGAAATTCTCCCCTGAATTTGCGTTAGTCGTTGTAGGGCACGCGTCATGCACAGGCTAGATGGAGAGACGCACGTCTAGAGTGTCTGTCTCTTCATTATAATGCCCACGGGTGGGGGGGGGGGGATTGACTCCAAAGACGTGAGTCCATGTTCACGTGAGCTCACATGCAACGATTCGTCATTATTGCATGCACACACACGGGCAGATGCACTGTAAACCACAGTTCCCTGAGAATTTATTATATATATATATAGATATATATATAGAGAGAGATATATACTGTATGTATA
>JAODUH010000018.1:7234672-7252840 GCA_027564835.1 Typhlichthys subterraneus | reverse complement strand
CCAGGCCTCTCTCTCTCTCTCTCTCTCTCTCCCCCCCTCTCCCTCTCCCTCTCTCTCTCTCTCTCTCTCTCTCTCTCAGGGTGATCACCCGGGGGTAGATGACAATCAAATGAGTCATTGCATATGAGGCAGGGAGAGCGAGGGGGAGGATTAACTAGCCAAAGTGAGCTTGATCGCTGTCACACTCCACAACCTCATTCATTGGAGGTTACCGTGGTATCAGGAGAGAGGGGGAGGGGCCATCCTGTGTCTTAAAGTGCCAGTACGTCATAATAATATGGCCTTTTAGGGGGGGGAAATGGGGAAAAAAGAAGAACAATAGCTTAGAGCACAAGGCCTAGCCTATACATTACTACGGTGGTAAAATAGGATTGCGTTGCCCTCTAAATCATACATTAAATGGATGTAGCTCAAGGCCTATTTAGGACAATGATGATCTATTGCCACCATTAGGAACAAGACATCTTTTCTCATTTCAACTGATTTAAAAAATGTGATTCTTGTTTAACTACTGATTTATACAAGTAAATCTTTTGAAATTGGTCTCACCGGGTTTTGCCCATAAAATAAACTCCCATTCAGCATTCAGGAACGACTTTCTGTTTTCCTATTTAACGCCTGCATGTTACAAGTGACGGATCTAAGGGCCTGGCAGGCTGCAGGGTATGCTACACTCAGAACAGGCTAGGCTAGAAGGCAACCGGTAATGTACGGTATATCCTCGTGCCATGACACCACCACACGAGGGACAGGCCCCATTACGTGCGCGACCCTCACTCCAAACGCGTGCATGTGCGCTATGGTCTACTGTGTGCATGTTGTTGTACAGTGTGCACCTGCCTCTGTGTGTGTGTGTGCGCACACGGGGGTCTCCTGCGGTAGGAAGGATGAGTTGAGCCCTGTGTTTGGCTAATTAAGACATGCAGTCGACGGAGAGAGAAAGCGGGGAGATGGCAGAGAGGCGCTAATTCATAATTGACATAATGGATGAAATATGTCTGTGGGGTTTTTAGGACACACACACACGCGCACACAATCAAACACACATGCATGCACTCACAATGATTTCATTCTGATTAGCTGACACACACGCACACCTTTGTGAGAATTGAAAATATGCATCATTTTGCAGCAGACTCTAATGAATGAATAGCGAATCTCATTCTAGCTACGATATTTCAACGCAACAATTACACACAGGTTCATACACAGTATGCACACACTCACTGCTATGCTAATTCACTGTGCTACAGAAGTCACAGAGCAGAGGAATACAGTGGGACTGAATTGAGGCGTCGTCGCTCAATATAACCGTCTCATATTGCCTGCCTAGCTGTGGCATAGGACCGCATCTCCAAATATATTCTGTCACTGCACGACCTTGACAGAGAGGTCATTCCTCGTTAGATGATCATTTATGAAGAGAGTGGGTATAAAGTATAGGAAAACCGAACGGAGAGGATTCTGGCACTGTGTAAGATCTGGTCCAGTTGCATGCGTGCACACACACACACACACACACACACACACACACACTATGGTGAATCTGCCATCATCATGCTGCCATATTATAGAACTACAGTTTTTGTCATTTTTGTCACTATTACAATTCACGTGTTTTACAAGCCAACTATATTTTTTTGTGATATAATTTTGTAAATAAACAAATAGAAATAAATAAATATGTAATTGATATGGTCGAAACATTCAAACGTCACTCAGTGTAGCAGAAAATATGGGACCAGGATGTGATCTGCTCCGACCAGACCGTCTGGCCACCCATTTAGCCCTAAAGTCTTTAGCCTGCCCAGTTATCCCACAACCAAAGCCTTCCTACTGTTAACTCACCATATATTACGTCCCAGACCTTGACATGTGCCATTGTTTATGAGATAATCAAAGCTATTTGCTTACACGCACAAATAATGTAAAGAAATGTGGGAGTGTTAAAACTGTTTGGAGAGAATTTAATGATGCAGTCATCCTGAGAGCAGCCATATTCATGCTATGCGGTCTCGTAAAAGCAGATATTCAGAAGCAGCTTTCCAACATCATGCTGAAAGATGAAGTATAACCAGCCTATAGGGCTGCTATAGAAATCAATGTTGTGGTGCATCATGGCTCCAGTCTCTTTAACATAATAATAATAATAATAATAATAATAATAATAATACATTTAATTTGTAATGCACTTTACATTTAAACAAATCTCAAAGTCCTACAATATAGACTAATATAAAGCACTGTAAAAAACATCAGTAAACAGATAACAAATAATAAATACATATTATGTTTCACACATGCATTGTGTGATTGTAGGCCCTCCCATACTGCCAGTTATGGGGTGACTCTTACTCTGTGTTAGCTATAGCGGACGCAGCGGCGGTTTTTCTGCAGCATGCCGGGGCTCTCTTGTGACAGTGTGGCACTATGTGTCACACTGTAACAGACAGCCAAATAAGCCCTTGGCAGCGTAAACAAAGAGAGATTACACCCTGGCAAAAGAAGGGAGTGTGCTGGTATACTCCTGGTATTAAGGGGAGGATCTTAGTAGGGGAGATGAGAGGGAAAGACATGCACACAGAGATAGCAAGATGGATAGCCACAAGACAAACGATTGCAGAGGCAGAATGCACCAATGATACACACATTCAGCCTTGTCTGACTCCTATGTCTGAGTAACAGAAAGCTATAGGTTACCATTATTTAGGGGTTCCAGTGAAATATGCCAAGCCAAACAGAAGTGATACCCTGACGATAAGGTGTTAGTTTTCCTCTGGAGACAGTCCAGTGACATATCCATCCATCCATCCATCCATCCATCCATCCATCTTTATCCGCTTATCCAGAATCTGGTTGCGGGGGCAGCAGCTCCAGCAGGGGACCCCAAACTTCCCTTTTCCAAGCCACATTATCCAGCTGTGACTGGATCCAGCTTTGACAGCCCTGATCCCGAGGCATTCCCAGGCCAGTGTGTAGATATAATCTCTCCACCTAGTCCTGGGTCTTCTCCAAGGACTCCTCCCAGCTGGACGTGCCTGGAATACCTCCCAAGGGAGGCGCCCAGGGGGCATCCTTACCAGATGCCGGTACCACCTCAACTGGCTTCTTTCGACACAAAGGAGTAGCGGCTCTACTCCGAGTTCCTCACGGATAGCCAAGCTTCTCACCCTATCTCTAAGGGAGAAGCCAGCCACCCTCCTGAGAAAACCCTTTCTGCTGCTTGTACCTGTTATTTAGTTCTTTCAGTCATGACCCACCCTTCATGACCATAGCTGAGGGTAGGAACCAAAATTGCCCAGTAGGTCGATTGCCTTTCGGCTAAGCTCTATTTTTGTCACAACAGTGTGGTAAAGTGACTGTAATACCGCTCCCCTGCCAATCCGGTCAATCTCCCGATGTACTTGAATTCCTTCTCTTGGGGCAAGGACTCCGGGAAAGGATTCCCTTCCGAGGGTAGGCTCTCCATCGGTTTCCTGCTAACATATGTTTCAGCATATTATTGTCTATATAGGATGCATCTAAACAATATGCCTGGTGCTAACCAAATGGGTAAAATATTTAGCATGTGTTAGTTTTCTCAATATTTTTCTGTATCCAACCGGATATACAACGCAATGCAAACTGGCAGCATGTGAGCATGCCACGACCATGCTTACGGCTATAACCGTGAGATGGAAAGTTTCTGGTTCGAGCAATGGTTCAATACATTTCTCATCTCGACGCTGTCGAGTAACCGATTTTGGGAGACCCTGCATTTCCTTTCTGCTTACAATAGGAGGGGACGACGCTCGATGCGGGTACACCACGGACACATTTGTGATCATGGCATGTGGGGGAGATTCTTACAAAACTGCATTTTATGCAATAGACACTATTGGCGTGGACGAACAGCTGCTCCTGACTACAGCGAAGTGCCGCTATTATAATCTTAAATTAGCCGACATGCCTAACAAGTGGGAGCTATGCTTTCATGAATAGCCTATATTTGCGTGTTCTTAAATATGCCCATTAGAGCTCCAAAATACAGACAATTAACACAATGACATGAAACACAGTATCTAGACGCACAGGTAAATTCTACCTGTTGTCGATTTTCGGTACAGAGATTCTTGGCAGTTCTAGTCTTCTAGTTCTAGTTTTCGTCGAGTTTCAAAGCAGAACAACAATTGTTCTTGCAGCTATCATGGTGTCAGACGTGAGAGCAATTCAGGGCACAAATCAGGTAGTATGTACATTTAAGCTTGCTGCTGGGTAATTTAAAATGCATATTTTAGCAACTGTGGATTTTATAATGTAATTTCTAGAGGCTAAATTATTTTCTTGCGGCCTCTTTGGCAAAAAATCTCCAATGTAAGACACAATAAATGTGCCTTGAGTAACATGAGTAATGAGAGCACCTTTCCTTTATTTTATTGTATTTTACTTTTTTTTTTAAATATACCAGTATGAATTCAATGCTGTCCATGGTTCCATGCGAGGTGAAAAGCATTAGATGAGCTACGTGTAGAGATGAAGTGGTGTCATTTAGCTGCTGCCCTTATTAGGTCCTAGTCATTTTCTGTCATCACCATTACCTGCACAGCAACACTGCCAAGTGAATGAGAGAGGAACGGAGGGGTCTCTGTGCTATAACCATCAGCTCCGTAAGTGTGTGTGTGCATGTGTGCGTGTGTGTGCATGTGTGCGTGTGTGTGCGTGTGTGCCTGTGCGTGCGTGTGTGTTTGTGTAATCTAACCTTGCTGTCTTCCCAGACCAGCTGGGGAACATCAGAGTGTTTGTGTCGGTGGAGGATGATTGAGATAGTGTCATTCTTCTTAGCCTGAAGCCCCAAGTGCATTATGGGTATGTCAAACCATTATCCTAGACATTTGGCATATCTGCTATAGGGAACACTGGGAACTCTCTCTCTCTCTCTCTCTCTCTCTCTCTCTCTCTCTCTCTCTCTGAGTGAACAGTTCACAGTTTATTTTCAAGAGCTTTCTGCCCTTGCTGCCTTAAATCAGTTTGTTTTCCGATCTGGAAGAGAGGAGAATTAACCATTTCTTTTATGTGCTTCTGAACACATTGGTCAGGTCATGTGGGTGAGAATTGCATGTTGGCAAGGGACAATATGAAAATGTCACGACTATCCTGGCCAAAATAATTGCGATAGACAATATATTAATATACTATAATTAAACTCTTAATATTGCACTAAAACATACTGGAATAACTTTATCTTAAATTTGGTTAAGAAACAATTATTTTTATTTTCATGACACTTTTTTGTACACTTATTTTGCTTTGAAATCAGTATTTCAACAAATCCGATTCATCTTTTCAATGTGGGAGACACAATGGGCAAGCCGAGCCTTCAGCCATGGTGGTGATTGACTGGAAAGATGCAGGCTAATGAATCAATTTGTAAATCTGCACAATTTGGACTGCACAAGTGATCTACACAGTGTTTTTCAAGACACTTAAGAAAGAAAATATTCATACTTATGTAAGGACATTCAGGATTATAACGACATTCACCACGATTCGGTTATCGTCAATATTTTTACCACAAAGCGATAATTTCGGATATCGTCCCATCCCTAATATCATATCTTCTTATACATTATCAGATATTACCAGGTTTACTCCTCTTTTCCGTACAACTGTAATTGTCAAGAATTCAATATAATTTCTGGGATCTGTTAAAAACGTCAGATATGATGAGTAGGGATATTCAACTCCGATCCTGGAGGGCCACACCCTGCACGTTTTAGATCCCTCCCTGCTACAACACGCCTGATTCAAGGTTGTTAGAAGCCTGATAACGACCCGTTCATTTGAATCAAATGTGTTGGAGCAGGAAGAGATCGAAAACATGCAAGGAGCGGCTCTCCAGGACCGGAGTTAAATAGCCCTGGTATAGACCAACAAAGTAGTATGCAGTCAACATCACAATTAAACAACAAGTTTATTATATGAAATGTTAACATTTTAGTTGCTTTAAAATATAACTACAACAGTTATATTTGTATATTGCCATAGTTTGTCATTACAGTACACTGACAAAGTTGAGTATTTTAAATGTTCCTCAAATAATAATAATAATAATTCTACAGTCCTGTAACAGCTAAAGCTGACAGCCCCAATCATTCCATGTCAAATTCCTTGTACGCTATGCGATTGGTATCAAAACAATGATTTAGTGAGTGATGTTTGGACAGACTCCTCATGCATGACACTAATCTGCCTCTATCGGTGGTGATGTGTTTGTTTACATTTTTAACCCCTCCTCTTTTCTGGATTCCATCTGGGGCTATCTGTGTCGACAGGACCCACTCTCGTCAGAGTCGCTGCCGGTCAGGGGCTATCTTGTGTCGACAGCGCCCGTCTCTTCCCAGCCAACGGGCCTGTCAGTGAGTGGCCTGACATGGTGGGTTCATCTTCACGTGGCGATTTTGGTGCAGTGGCAGGCGCTAGGTGCTGTTAGCAGGTGCTAGGTGCTGTTAGCAGGCGTCAGGTACAGTTAGCGGGTGCTAGGTGCTGTTAGCGGGCGTCAGGTACTGTTAGCAGGCGCTAGCTTCTGTTAGCGGGTGCTAGGTGCTGTTAGCGGGCGCTAGCTGCTGTTAGCGGGCGTCAGGTACTGTTAGCGGGCGCTAGTTGCTGTTAGCGGGCGCTAGGTTCTGTTAGCGCCGTAAATGTAAATGCTGTTAGCAAGCGTGACTGACCCGAAATGTCAAGCCGCATTCTCTCTCTCTCTTACACCGTGACAGTAATAGCATGCAGCTGATGGGTCATGGATGAGGTGAACCTAATGAACATCTAGAGTCAGAAGGGCATTGTGGTGCTGGAGGACATGTTATTGGCTGTACATAAGATGTTTCACATATACTTAAAAAAGCTTCCTTAAGTATATGTGAAGCGTTTTATGTTCGCTGTGAAGCAGCGACTTATATAGTTAGGACAGCATTAGCGCCGGGGGAGAATCAGCAATGGGATGATTAATTAGTTAACAATTTATATTAATGTTCACCGAAAGACCTCCACTTAGAACGCAATTAATTCTAATTAAAAGAGCAGCCATGGTTATGTCGGCAAGTATATAAAAAAAAAAAACTAACAATATAGGCTAATCAAGCTAATTAAATGGGGGTGGTCTCAAAACCCGGCAGTTATCAAGACCTGATGATGCCTGAAAATCAAGTTGATCCATGTGTTTGTGCACACAAACATGGAACAGCTTGTGTTACAAACAAGTCACGGCCATGTATCAATTCATTACGAGTGCGTGAGATTGCAAGCCCTGAAATATAGATGGAGCTCAACCGATCCTAAATCACATTTCATCATAAAAGGCCGCAATAGATTTTATTGACTGTTATCTATGCTGACACTACTGCGGAGTATATACGCGATTCCTCAATCCTCCCTTCCAACCCCCCACTTCATCTGTCTCCCTTCTGTTTTGCTTAAGTTTGAAATCCCCATAAGGCGGTGTGAGATTGACGTCCGTTCAGCAGAGTTCACAGTGAAGGAGCTAGTGTGTTGCACCGAGCCCACCCAAAACTGTCAAGCTCGACAAACAGGCCGTCTGCTTGGCTACGCCAGCCCAGATATCACAACGCACGCCACCGTAAATGGACCACTTCCTCTGTGTGGGCGCGTGATAAGGGCACTCACCTCTACATGACCCGATAGTTGGCTTTCCCTCTCTTCTCTGTCTCTGCACCCCCCACCCCACTTTCCTTACTTGAATCCAGTATTCCCTTCATGTTGGCCCTCTTGTTCCCACACACACACAAACACAAACGGCAAACAGGGGAAAAAAAGTATCTCAGGCCAAGATAAGACATGCTGTGCCAATCACCCATCGCGGTATTTAGCCCCCGTGACAACCGCCTGTCCATCAAACATCACGTCCTCACGTCTCCCAGTTGCGTTCTGTGCTACGGCGCGCAGTGTCACGCAGCAACTTTAGTGTGTCACCAGCTATCTGTTTTCCAGTCTGTCAATCACAGCGGCCTTCTGCCTCGCTGTCAATCAACCCGTCAAGTCTGTGGTTTGGTTCTGTCCATCTCTCTCTCTCTCCCTCTCCCTCTCTCTCTCTCTCCCTCTCCCTAAAGCATCTTATGTGTCAGAAGCTGACAGCTAACAACTGAAGTTGTTGAAGTATTTCTAACAACTTTATTACATCTTGCGGTTTGTGCTATAGCTCGCGGATGTATCAGACCTACGCTAAATCAATATATTTACTAGCATGTACTGTACTTCACTAACATGCAAGTGTAACGGTGGCCAGCAGGTGGCTGTGCAGTAAATTAATCCTCACTCTCTGACACCTCATAGGACGCTCTGGCGACGCAGGCCAGGGCCCATGGGTTTTTTGCCTGCCTTGTAGGAGCGTCCGCTCTCTGTGTGGGAGATCGGGTTTCGATTCCCCGAGGTGGACGGACGATCTTCGTCACATTGTGACAAACCAAACTCCTAGCAGGGTTCTGCTGACATAGGAATTAAAACACAAACCATACACCACGTACTTCTTTTCATCATAATATACATTGACTGACCCTTTTATGGGCTTCAGACCTGATGTAGAATTACTTGCTCATTTGAGTTACTGACTATTTAGGCCCAATCCCATTTCTCGTTTATACCCCTTGCCCCTTGGAACTAAGTCACAAGGGGTCAGTGTTGAAATAGTCCCCTACGAAATGGGACAACACACCAAGCACCAGAATATCATCAGTAGCTAACTTGATTGCGTAATCGTGAGTGTTTTTACAGGCTTTTACATTTCCATAGTTTTGTCCTCAGCTGTGATGATCTCTCTTGCATGGGCTATAGGCATCTTTTTGATATGAACGTGTGTTATATTTATAAGCCTACTACAGTATGGCATTGGCAATAATGTTACTGTGTCACATTGACAGTTGCCATCTGATGGGAAGACTGAAAAACACACTACATTTGCAATGCGTTCACAACTTCAAATTGACGCATCAATCAATATACACAGTACTGTACTAGCAATCAATGACAAAATGCGGGATTGTCATGTACAAATCAGTTAGATAAATGTACTGGTACAACGGTAACATCAGTTGATTAGCAATAGTTACTGGCGTTAGCATAGAGAGTCAGAACACCAGTGGGCTTGGTACTACCAGTAAAAAAAAATGTTTTTAATGCGTTCTATAAAAAAAACTACCATACCGGTAATAGCCTGCAATGAAATGATATTAAACTAAGATAATACAATGAAAAACTGAGAAAACAACTTGTGGATTTTGAGCAGCCATTATGCTGGTAATTCACAACATTACCGACCGTATGGGAAATTGATCAAAACACTCTGTTTGGAGTGTGCCTCTGAAAACACTTTGTTTGAAGGGCTATATAGCCCTAGCCCTCAATCCAAACAAGAATTTTGACGCCCTACCCCTACACATGAATGTGCAAAATGGGGTGTTAGGGCTAAGGTCTAGGGGCAAGGGGTGAAATGGGATTCAACCTTATGGTTCTCTCAATCCAACATGGTGAATTGCCATGAAAGAAACCAGTTCCATAGACCGTGATGTTAGTTACATCCTAAACCATATATCTCACTAAACACTGCATACTCAAATGGCAGAATTGCTAGCAAGCATTGCTATCCTGGAGTTTTTGCACATGAAGGTGAATTGCATTCTGGGGGAGCTCTGAGCCAAATAATATTGATTGACAGCACATGATTGTAGCTCTTTAGCGGCTACACGTTCAGGAAAATGTCAGGCCACCTTGAGCCCGTTTGGGAACGAAGTGGGGTAGCGATGTGACAAAACCTAATTCTCTCTCTCTCTGTTCATTATTAATCTAACTTTGCATGTCAAAACGTCAATTCCACAACGAGGGGATGTGACAAGACTTTGGGCCACGTGGGGGACAGCTCCGAATGGAAGGGCCCAAATTGATTCAGATTTTCCTCTAAATCAGTCAAAGTGTTTAGCTTTAATGCAAGCTGATCAGAGAGTCACTCGGACGCTGCGACAGGACAAGGAGACTGGGACAGTAACTGGAGAGATTAGCCCCATCACTCGAGAGATCAGCGAGTGTAGCTGTCTGTCTCTCTCTCTCACACACACACACACACACACATTCCACAGGGATAAAATAAAATGTCCACAGTTTTCTCGAATACAAAATCGTGAAATGTATTTAGGTTTTGGAAGTGGAAAACACTCAATCACATTGCCTAAACACACATCCACACCCCCACACACAACCTACAACAGGTACACACCATCAGCTCAGAGCACTCACGCATACCTACCAAATGTATTGCATAACCACACAGCAACATGCAACAGAACCAACCAAGAGAGGAGTAGAATACAGTTGATGTTATATTGCATGCGTATGGTATGTTTTGCAGGGCAAACATACTGTGTGTATATATATATATATATATATATACATATACTATATATATACACAGTATGTTTGCCCTGCAAAACATACCATACGCATAATATAATATATTTCACAGAGCCGCAAACTAACAAAGAAGAACGTTGATACTGCTGGTAAAAATGTTGAAGGGCGCATTGTTGGTAATGCAACATGTAATGATCATCAGTTCTTTCTATGTTTTAATTTAGTTACTGTTCCAAGACAATGAAACAATCAGAGATGCAGCAGTAACTTTGACAATTTATCAAAAACCAGGAAACATTTAAGTGTAACATACAGTATTTCCTGCAACAGCTTTGCCATCCAAGATGGCCTCCACCAGTAGTCTTTACAGGTGCTCAAAACTCTCACAGTATACACTCAAAAATATAAAAATATAAATTGGTGAAACACAGATAGCAAAACTCTGAAAAAAAAAAAACACACACACACACATGCACACACACACGTGTTCTAAAATAATATGTTCAATGCTAACTTTATTCTGCAACTGTAAAATGCATCAAACACTAATCGTTTTTGTTTAATTAAAATCCCTCAACATCTGTATATTAGGTTTGCTGAACGCACAGCACTCCTATCAGAGCCCAAGGCTGTTTCACTGCCGGGTCGCAGTCTTGGCAGCGTTGTGTAGCGTACAGGGACGGACAATATGTCCCTGGTCCTCCATGCCCCTGGTCCTCTATGCCCCTGGTCCTCTATGCTTGGCACAGCCCCGGTACCGATGCCTGCCTGCTCATTTGCAAGAGCTTGATGGGCTTGAAGTTTTCTGAGTGGATGGTAAGTGACAGCATCAAAGCTTGAGCTGAGCACGTCAAACTTCACAGCCCCTCCTGTCAGTATAGTCCCACGGGGAGGTGGGAGTTATGGGAGGTGGGAGGTGGGAGTTATGAGAGGTGGGGAGTAGGGGGAGGTGGGAGGTAGGGGGTGGGGGGAGGTAGAAAGAGGGAGAGAGACAGACTGTAATACTCCACAGTAGCTTATGTAATGCTCCACAGCTTACCCCAGGAATGTGTTTGCCGCCAACATACTTCCATTACAAACGTCTGTGCCAAAGGAGCAGCCTGTTTAGCTATAGGATGTAAAAAAAAATCTCCATGCATTTGATTGAGCATATATCTCCACAGATAAGGCCGTATAGCTCTTACTCTAACCCTAACCCTCACTCTAACCCTAACCCTAACTAACCCTAACCCTAACCCTAACCCTCACCCTAACCCTAACCCTCACCCATTTCACGCGGGCGTTCTTTAAAAGGCCGCAGCGAGGCTCAGGGGCACATTTCCCATGACGTCAGCACTTTGCTCGGTGCCAGGGGCTTTAAAGGTGCCTTGTAGCGCACTGAGAGACAGGAGCAAATAGATTGATACACAGGTTTTGACATGCTAGTTTAGCTCGCAGGGCCGCGGTAATTGGCCACGTCATCACGCGTTACATTAACGATACATAGAGGAGTGCCCGGAGATGGTGGTCTTGGCCCGATCCCTCACCAGACCTGAGCAGAGTGCATGTGACAGTTCTCTCTGGCACGGGAGGGGCGAAGGCAGGAGAGACACCTCTTACAGTAAAATGTATGAGACTGATGGACATCTGAGCTCAAGCAATGGCCAGGATAATCTCCTGGTCTGGGTGATGGACTCCTAGCCTGAAGGTTGTGGGGTTGTCCTGTACCTGTAGGTCAGTCATCTTTCCTCAATATGCCTGATCGCTACTTGTATTGTAAGTCATTTTAGATTTATATGTTTGCTAAATTACCTAATGTTTTTATTTTATTGTACATCTGTCAGTACAAAAAATGCACTTTTTGTATGTTTTCTTGCTTTTGTATACTGCATAGTGCATTGCTTACTTGGAAAATAAATTATTATCCTTACTAGTCTTACTAGTTCCTTGTCTGATTGAGTCCTTGTTGCTTGGGATAATTCACCCTACGCAGATCTACGCATGTCACAGATCAACACTTTCACCCCCCTAGTTTTGTTTGCGGAGCAGTAAAACCGATAACGAATATATTAATGGGGTATGCACTGCAGTTGGTTCTTCCGGCTGCAGTACCAGCCGTCGCCACAAGTCACGGCTGCTTCAAGCCTAGAGTCACACCCTGCCCCACTGACTCAAAGTTGTTTGAGGTAGCAGCTGGCCACGATGTGTGTCTCGCTCGTTAATGCAGAGCTAACGGCTGCATTAATAACCCACACTGCCTTTAATAACCCACACTGCCCACACTGCCTTAACACCGTAACACGCATGGGCTAGAAGGGTTTCACCTTTCGGCGCACCTTGTCTTTCTGTCATGCATTAGTACTGTATGCACCCAGGATATAGCAAGATCTTGGCCACAGCATGGGACTGCATTAACATACGCATATGGGTGCTTCCACACAAACCTTGTTTGGTGAAAACCGACAGAAAAGGTCCGGAACATTTGAGCTTGTGCGAACATTCATCTGCTTCAGTCCGTGTGCACACAAAAAAGTCTGGTGTTCCTAGCCGTAACTGTGTGTACCCTGACCGCACCACACAACAATATTCTAGCCATGTCAATGGGTGTGTAATATGGGGGGGGCGGAGCTTCTGAGAGAGCACTATATGGCATTGAAGAAGGAAGTGTTTTTGTTTTGATCGAGTTAAATTATCAACTATCTTTGATAATTGTGAATCGACCTATAAGACAGCGAAAGTTGAGTAATCAAGCTTGGTGATAAAGGCCTGGGTACAGGGTATAGCCTTTTGGTCTGGGTGTTGGACTTTCTGCTGTACGATTGTGGGTTCAAGAGCGGTATTTTGCCCTACATGTAAGCATCCCTGAGCAAGATCCATAACCTCTCCCTGCTCCATATACTTGTGTACTAGTTGTAAGTTGCTTTATATTAAAGCATCTGCTAAATTACCTTATTGTGAAGATGACTGAAGGGTGTCTAAATGACATGGAGGCAGGCAAATATGTCTCTAAATGTTTGTTTCGTTGGTGCCTTTGACATGCGATGGATATCGACCTGTAATTGTATTATGTACTTTTACTGTACATTGTAATATGTCTTATGTCTGTATCTATGTAAGCAAATTAGTAATTGTGCTTCTGCCTTATCTTGGCCAGGACAATCTTGTGAAAGAGATGTTTAATCTCAATGGGTTAATTCCTGGTTAAAAAAAGGTTACATAAAAAAATAAAAAGAGAGGACTTTTGTTTCAGCCTACTGGGACATGGTGCTAGATTCCGAAAAGGTGCTCAATAAGGTTCATATAGTAACACCCCTTGCTGTAACCCTCAGTATTATGTTCAAAGTGAATGTGACCCCTAAAGATAACGTGATAGATTTGAACTTTCAGCGGATTATCAGAGTGGCTGTCACGTTTTTCAACCAATCAAACTGCCTTGCACGCAAGACCTCCCTGTCATAAAATATTAGTCAGACTTTCCACAAGGTGAGCGGCCAATGACAGAACAGGATCTCACACCAATCAACAACGGACTCTGCAGGTCCTCCACATGCTGTTTTTAATGACGCTCTGACCTGTTTAACACAGCCTTGATTCAAAGGAACCGAGTGGAAACTATATCATTAGCTATCACCACGTATAGTGTTGGACCTAGCTCTGGTGCGTCGGCGATGTGCAAATGGCCTTTAGATTAGGTTTCTATCGGTGAAGAAATTATTAAAAAGTCTCACTTCCGGCCTACACAAGGTGTGTGTGTGTGTGTGTGTGCGCGCGCTCCTGTGTGCATGAATGTGTGTGCGCTCGTGTGTGTATGTGTGATGGAAACACTGACTCTTCCGATCTTTAAATTACCTCTGAAAAAGAGAGAGCTGACCTTTACACTGAAGTTATATAAAGTTCAATTTAACAAGCCTCTCTTCTCTATGATGTATTAAGCTGAAATCTGAAGGAGAGCCCATTTCTTTATTGCCGTAACACTCGGCGGCGGCGTTAGCGAGTGGCGAGAAGTCACGGACAGACAGAAAAGTATCACCTGTAGAGAACTTCATCTAAAGTTTCTGGCGGTGTGCGTTACTCCTTCTCGCTCTGTTTTCTCTCAGCTATTCCCAGCCTTAGCACAGCATATTAGCCTGAGTGGCGGTTTGAAAATGACTCAGGCATTGAAAAGCAATCAAGAAACGTGAGTCATGCCTGTAGTCAGTTCATTTTCCCTCTCTTTGGTCTTTGCTTTTCTTTGGCTAACTTTAGTGTTTCATCTCCACTCAGCTTCTCCTTTATTTCCTTCTACCCGTATTCCCTTCTTTTATCCCCTTCCCCGTCCTCCTCCTCCCCCCGTAATCTCCCCTTCCTCTTCTTTCGCCATCTCGTGTCCTTCCCTTCTCACAGCACGGCTCGAGCTCAACGGGAATCCGGGTTTATTTTCTTAAGGATGGGGGATGGTGGGGGGGGGACCAAAAAGGGGGTTGTACAATCAACACAGAGAAAATAGAGGACGACAATGAAAACAAGAACTAGCGAGCGAGTGAGTGTGAGCGAGCGAGTGAGTGAACGATAGATAAAAGAGAGAGGGGCTCAGATTGAGAGAGAGAGAGAGAGAGAGAGAGAGAGAGAGAGAGAGAGAGGGGGTTGGGCAGGGGGGGATCACGGATGAGCCAAGCTGTGTTTGAAGCAGGAAGCTGGCTAGACAACAGAGGCAGGCTTTATTCATCAGACACAATGAACGAGTGTCACAATGGGAGTCCTGTTGAGACCACAGCCCGCTCTACACCGAGCCCCACACACGGGATTAAAGCAGGCACACACTTCTACTAGGTCCTCCCATGAAAGGGGAAGGGAGCGGATACATTACCCCCACCCCCCCAGCCCCTACACACACACCCACAGAAAGAGAGAGAGAGAGAAGAGCGAGAGAGAGAACTCGCCAAGGCCAGCACAACACAACACACAAAACAAGGCCCTTCAGAACAGTGTAATGTTTGCTCGCCCTTTCACAAGCGCTGTGGGTGTATTGTGTCTGTCAGGCACCTTTTCAGAGATGATCCCAGAGAACGGGAGAGAGGACGGCAAACACGGTGCGCACACATGACTACAACGACTTAACCGAAGACCCAAATGCCCCCCCACACACACTCACACACGCACACACACGCACACACACGCACACGCACACACACACACACACACAAAAGGAAATGCTGTTTTTCAATTGGCTACAGTGTCTTTCTGTTAGTTTTATCCCCTTTTTTGCTGGTGTACACCTGGGCCCGGCAGCGATGGCTCGCCTCCTTGTTGCCTGGCTCCGTCGTCGAGGGCTCCATTTGCATAGGAAAGCCGTTTGCATATCAAACAGCTGGGCTGCAGAGCAGGCATCATCTTTCATTGATTTACAGGCAGATGCGTGTTGTGCTGACACGCTGGAGTGCATGTCCCCCCTTTACCTCCACGCGCCCTCTGTGGCCGCAGCGTAAACGATCGCCGGGGACGCTGGCACTGTGTGTGTGTGTGTGGGCGTGGGTGCGTGTGTGTGTGTGTGTGTGTGTGGATATGTGTGTGTGCGGGTATGTGTGCGTGTGTGTGTGTGTGTGTGCGCTAGTGTATGGGAGGGTACCAACTACTGATCCCCCCTTTCTGCCCCACACATACACACACACACACACACACAGACGCAGTGTGGCTGTTAATAAGAGTATTCGTCACGCCAGGGGATCACCGTGACAACGCTCACCGGCCGACCGCCCCACAATTGTCCCTCAAATATGAACTTATCATTTAATTATGCCCAGGGATGGGCGAAGGGGGGCGAATGTGTGTGTGTGGGTGGGGGGGTTTGATTGCCAAGATGCAGGTTAGTTAAGAGAAGGGAGGATCTGCCTTCTTGTGGCGTTGGCGACGACCTTGCCATCCTTGATCATCTGAAGCCGGATGTCACTGGGAATGGTTCAAGCCCCTCTCTTAAACCACAGGATTCTGCTTAAATCAGCAAGTATGGCTTGCTTCAGGTCAAATTTTTAAGTAGGCAAAACAGCGTACAGTGTCTGTATGTGCCGTTACAACATTTGATCTAGTTAACCAGTTATTTTCATTTATGTAAACCAGTGTTCATTCAAGCGTATTTGAATTATGGTTTGCTGGTGGCTAAAATGCAAGCGCAAGGCGTTGGTGTCTCGACTCTTTTTTTTCCCCCACTGCGCTTGCCCTAAATGAGCTCTGTGTCTGAGGTAATGACATCCCTCACAGCATTAGAAAGCGACTTGGCATTCCTTTTTTTTATTTCCTGTGCAGCGCTTAGCAGCCGTCCTGAGGGAAACAGGCTGCTGCCAATAAAAGTTCCACCCTGGCATAATAGCCTGAGATTTCACAAATGAAGACGTGTCATACGAGGAGCGGGCTAAAGAGAGACGGCTAAAAAAATGCCTGGAGAACTTTTTTTTAGCCCATAGCTCTTTGTTAAGCAAAAGGTCTCATAAATTCAACGTTTCCAGTGAGACACAAATGAAATCTGGAACCTGACGTTTTGTCCGTTTCTCACCCGGATGATTGGAATGAATATGGGGTTGTTAAAGTTTAATACCCTATTACGTATGTCTGTTTAACTTGCCCAGACTGTCATAGACCACTTCTGTTCCCGCTTTGAGCTGTTTCAGTGCTTTACAGAGGAGACTGTTGCAAATTCAAATATGCTATCTGATTCAAAATGCTTTTCCATTCACCACAGTTCAACGTGATGTTGGTGTTAGCAGGCCGATACTGTGCTGTACATACAACCCCTCTAGCTTCTGTTTTAAAATTATTAGTATTTTATAAAATGTATGAAATGGCTGGCACTACCATGTTACCCTCTTCTAATCTGGCAGAGCCAGCCTTCACTTTACTGAGACACAGAATTACTTACACAGGCTAACTGTGTCTACTTGACAGGAGAGACATTTTGATTGAAATGCGTGATGACCAACTCATACACATATATAAATAACTTATTGACTAAAGCGGTCATTGAACGAGGATGAGGAATTAACCAGTGAAAATCTACCCCTCTTCCTGATAGCATTGTGCATGTTGAACACAAAAGACTGCTACTCGCCCTATGTCATGCACATAAGCATTGAGATGGGCTGAAAATGTGTGGGTGGGCATTAGCGCAATCACTGAATGTACCTTTACATTTTTTGTATAATCTTAAATCATTTGTACACATTTGAACACTTTAGTACAGAAAGTCAACATTATTCCACTTTTTAAAGTATATTATGGTGGGATTTTACCCTTTATTGGTCAGAGTTCATAGGTTCACAGCGAGGCCTAGATAATGCTGCATGCGATAGTCCCACCGTGACTGTGATAAAAGCGCTAACGTGCTGAATCCACCATTCTGCATCTGCAACGCATTCGGATGTGACAAGCGTGGAGAAATAATTGATTACATTAATAGCTAATTGCTGGCTCATAATTGGATCTGACTCAATTAAAAAACCTCTGGGCGATAGTAATGAAACAGGGCTGAGCTGGGCTGAGGACGCACTTGTCTGTGTGTATCATCGAGCTAGAGAGAGAGAGGGAGAGAGAGAGGGAGAGAGAAAGCTTGTGATACACCTGCAATGCTAAATCATAAGCGCCTCACTAGATAGGAGCCAGCCTGGGAATGCTTTGTGCTGTTTTTGCAATTCCTCAATGCGGATTTATATCTTTTGCTTTGGGAAAGGTTGTAATATTTCACGGGGGGGGGGGGGGCCTGCGGCGACGGAATGCGCACGGGAGCATCCGGGGGTATATGGGTGGAAGGGAAGGAGGTGGTGGAGGGGG